>JAVKPL010005716.1:0-243136 GCA_032173675.1 Gastrolobium villosum | reverse complement strand
TTGTTATTTAATTGCTTTAATTTATATTATATTTAGCATAATACATTAAGTTAGATGACATATTAATTGTTATGTTATTTCAATTAGTTTAATATTTATACTTTATTAATATGATTTAGGGTTTAGGAATATTTGTAGGAATAATTTTATCACACATTAGGTTAGATGACATTTTATTTATTTTATTATTTAAATTTGTCTAATATTAGTAGTTTAGTAATTGCATAAAAAATAATGTTAGTTTTTAATTATGTTATATTACTTTAATTAGAGGAATATTTGTACCTTAGTAATTACATTTTAATGGTAGTAGTTAAATAAAATTTAGTTTAATTAATAATGTAATAAATTATTTTTTATGCATTATTTATTAATATGATTTAGGGTTTAGGAATATTTGTAGGATTAATTTTATCACACATTAGGTTAGATGACATTTTATTTATTTTATTATTTAAATT
The DNA here is from genome assembly GCA_032173675.1 of Gastrolobium villosum. Lineage (NCBI taxonomy): Eukaryota > Viridiplantae > Streptophyta > Magnoliopsida > Fabales > Fabaceae > Gastrolobium > Gastrolobium villosum. The sequence continues at coordinate 242,675 of JAVKPL010005716.1, read as the reverse complement.
TGTCTAATATTAGTAGTTTAGTAATTGCATAAAAAATAATGTTAGTTTTTAATTATGTTATATTACTTTAATTAGTTTAATATTTTAATAATGACATGAAACTTGAATTTTTTATTTTGTAGTATGTAATATTTAATTCATTATGGATTATGGAATAATTAATTAAACTTGATAATTTAAATATTTTTTTAATAATTTTTCTATTTATTAATTGTAAATAGATTCATGGAGCAACCACAGCCGCAGCAGACGACAGCCATTCAACCTGGTCCATTGGTGCCGTCGCTGCTGACGTTACAGGAAAAACACATATCAACGCATGTATGGAACCAATCTGGTGATGAAAATGCAGATGATCGTGTCCTAAACGTTAGACACGGTGGTACGTGGGACCATCTGAATATACCTGAGGAGATTCATCCTTATCTTCAGCAAGCAGGATTTTATCAGCTTGCGCGTATGCGCAACCAGGAGGTTAGTGATACGTACAGTAGATAATAAAAATACATACATCTTGTATAGTTAATAAATTGTGATAAAATGTAATATACCTTTGTATTTTCAGCTTGATCACCCACTTATTTCGGCCCTTGTGGAGAGATGGCGTCCTGAGACGCGCACATTCCACATGAGCATGGGCGAGGTTACAATTACTTTAGAGGATGTCCACCATCTCCTTGGATTGCCAACAGATGGAGAGGTCGTCTCTGGCCGCGTCGGAGGTCATCCATATCCGCAGATGGTTACAGATTTATTGGGCGTGACGCCCCATCGTCAGCGCGACTTGTATAAGAACCAACTTTCGCTGATATTTTTGAAGGAGCAGTATTTAAACTGGGAGCAATGGTCTAACGATGAAGTTAGCCGCATGAGATACACTCGTGCATTGATATTGCGCATCATCGGTGGTTGCCTTTTCACGGAGACTGCATCTAGCTTCGTGCATGCGCGATATCTCCTATTCTTGGATGATTTTCATAGGACGGGGACGTATTCCTGGGGTTCCGCTGTCTTGGCAACTTTGTACAGGGAGCTGTGCAAGGCTACTGACCCAGGACGATCGGACATGGGGGCTGTGCCCTGTTACTACAGTTGTGGGCATGGACACGTTTCCCTACTATCTCACCCGCACTCCCTCCGATCCCTAACCTGCCTGTTATTTTCGGCGCAAGGTATTTGTCATGTCAAAATTAAAAAAATTATTAAGATTTTGTTGCCTGTTTGATTAGTAGCTAAATAATGCGTTGTTATTTTGCAGGTTTAATAGCTTTACGTCGATACGACGTCGGTTTACACATATTAGACGCTATCGTCATCATATGGACGTCATGCCTATACGCAGTATACGGTGGTGTCCATACGACGGATACCCTGAACATCAGCCGTCGGAGGAGGAGTCACGCAGATGGTTAGCTGTATGCCCACTCATACATTACCAGGTTGTTGTCTACCAGCAGCCAGATAGAGTGCTGAGGCAATTTCATTATCAACAGCCAATACCCAACCATCCGTTCATGAGTTCGGAGCTGCTGACTATCACCCTGACTGGTAAAGGCGACGTAGACTGGCGGGAGCGACATGGACTATATATTGCGCAGTGGCATTCTAGACATGCCCTTGTTGTGCAGGGTCTAGTGCCCTTGGAGGGACACGGCCATCTATCCATCAACAGCACATATATGCAGTGGTATTTTCAGCATACACGTAGATGGATGATGCAGAGATCGGCCACTCGTGCGCATGTGGTATGTTAATTTTACATCGTTTCATCACTATTATGATAAATTTTATTTATATTTTCTTCAATAACATCATACTTTTAACATTATATTCACTGCGCAGAGTGATCGCATGGAGACAGTGCTGCACATGGCATCGGAAGAGGCGCAAGGTGCATTCTACTACCGTCAGATCTACGACGAGACTCTCCAGATGATGTCTGCGTTCGACGAGTTTGGTAGACTGACAGAGCCTGGAGAGCATGCACCTCCTCCGGTCGTGGTGCAGACAGTGGAGCCGCCTCGACATCCCCGTGTTAGCCAGCGTGCGCGCCATGAGGGATTGCCACTTCATCATCAGTCTCCAGCTATTGCCGATAGGCCTGTGCTTGTGCAGTCTCTTCCACACCGTCCACCTGGCCAGTTTTACGCACCGGCGTACCCATCAGGTGGTCCTTCCCAGCCGTATTGGTGGCCTCCTGCAGGCGGTCCGTCTCAGCCTAATGTCCCTTCGTCGCAGTACGGGTACCCTTGGTTTTCAGCAATGTCGCACCCGTACCCTGCATATCAGCCACACTTCAGTCAGCCATCATATCCGCATGCTGAGCCATCTGCACATGAGCAGACCCAGTTTGCAGGACAGTCGAGTTCGCAGCCTCAGCCAGGCCTGGATGAGTTCACACAGGATTACATACCGACATTTGACTCTCCAGCCGTCATGGCCACACCGCATGCATTTTCGACTGACTTCCTTCAGTCACCCTATTCTGGTCATGCAGGTGTGCTTTCACATGAGGATGTTGGCAGTTTAGGCGATGATGTGCATGGAGACGCACCGTCGGATGCAGCTGTTGCAGTCCCTGGAGACGATGGAGGCGAGATTAGGCGTAACCCAGATAGACAGGCCAGAGAGCGGTGTTTGTTATCACCATATGAGCATAACCAGGCACGTTGTGCCAAATATCATGGGAGGAGGCAACAGTAGTCATTCATTGTATTTATAATCTTAATGTTGTTTTAGCACTGCTTCATATGTAATTACTGTCCTTTTCAGCAATACTTGGTGGTATTTTTGTAATTAAATGGTGGATTTTTTTTTATTTGTATTTGCTAACTTTTATGTTAATCTTGTTGTCATATGATTATATTAATAAACATATTAAAATCACAACGTAAGCACACAATGATGATATTAATAAACATATTATAATCACAAAAAACAGAACTAACGAAAAGGAAATAAAATTAAAGTAGGCGTAATGAAAAATATCCAAGCAGAAGAGCGGTTGCAACGTTTCAACTACTTACTTTTACACCAAAATTATGTGCTTTGCAGGCGAGATGGACAACGCCGTCTGTCATGACCAACAACCCTACAATAACCACATCTTATCTGCGAACTCACACCCTCACGCTCATCCATTTCGTTACGGATGCGTGTACTTCGCGGCTTCCCTTTTGTACGTCTAAGGGACACATCCGGGAGAATGGTTGGGCCTTGACTGGGTGGGATAAAATCTTCATTACCAATTGGATACCATTGACCAGAATATACCTGACATTGATATGATGCACTGTATGCAGGATGAATGTATTGTAAGGGGTCATGATTTTCTGATTTGCATGCAGCAATCACATGACTACATGGGTACCTAAAAGCAGTAAACTCACCACACTGACATGCCCGATCAGCTAATGAAACCCACCATTTCTTTCCGCCTCTATGAGTTCTTTGATTGTAAGACTCTTGCACTTCAAATCGTGTTTTTTGTCTGTCATAAGAAGTAACAAAGTGTCTTGCTGCATTTTCTTGGTTTTTAACGTATTCAACCCAGAACACTTTGGCGAAACGATTACCTTTGTCCATCTCTTCCCGAGCCTCCTGCCCGTGGGTCAAAAAATATTCATTTAGCCTAGCGTACGTGATGCGCACCAAAGACGTGATTGGTAAATTTCTGGCACCTTTGAGAACCTTGTTAACACACTCTGACAAGTTTGTAGTCATGTGGCCAAATCGCCTTCCTTCAGCATCATATGATATACTCCATTTTTCCTTCGGAACTCGATCAATCCATGCTGCAATTTGTGGGCTTGATTCTTTGAATTTTTCCAAACCAGCGTCAAAGTCCAATCGCGATGTAGTGTAACCTGTGCACAACAACATATAATTGGTAAACAATAATGACATTGGAGTCGTACGATGATTCCAACTAACAACAAATAATCTAGTAACGAACATACCTAACTTCTTTAACTGCTTTTTCAACATGATGTTTTTGAACTTATGATTGAAATTACTTGCCAGATGTCTCAGGCAAAAAACATGGTACCCTCGGGGTGGTTGCCACCCTAAGTTTTCATTATTCACAGCCGCCAATATCCCTGCATGTCGATCAGAAATAAGACATATTCCATTTTTCTGAGTCACATGGATCCGTAACATGGCCAAAAACCATGACCAATTGTCAATATTCTCACAACTAACAACGGCAAACGCAACAGGCAGGATGTAATTGTTACCGTCCACAGCTGTAGCAATCATTAGCGTTCCACGATATTTTCCATACAAATGTGTCCCATCGATTTGGAGCACAGGCTTGCAATAATTAAATGCATCACAACATTGTTTGAATGTCCAAAAAACCCTTTTGAACACCTTGTGTGATCCATCGAGCCGACCATCAATTCTATGTTCATTCACATCCAGTTTATAAGCAGACCCTGGAGAAAATAGTAACATATAATCCAACCATCTGGGTAGAAATGCGTATGATTCATCCCAATCCCCAAATACCCTGACAATTGCCTTCTGCTTTGCTTTCCATGCCTTTCTGTATGAGATATGAAATCCTAGATTTGATGCAATCCTCTCCTGTATTAAGCCAATTTTCACACTAGGCTCTTCACGTATCATTTCTGCAGTTTAACAAACAACAGTGTATTAGCGTTACAAATATGGTATTCATTTAAACATAGAGCATATGGTTGACTTACCGATGATCAATTCACAAATGTAACTAGAGTTAAGTTGTTTGTGATCTTGTGAAAGTGTTTGACTAACACATGTATGGATGTTGTTCCATACGCCTATTATCCATTCATTACCGCCTTTTTTCTGATATGCCCGCATCCTCCACGGACAACCATCATTATGATTTTGACAAATCATAATCAGCCTTTTCGTGTCACTTTTTAAGACAACAGTTGTGCGATTATTTGCCATACAATATTTTTTTATGGACATTTGTACATCCTGCTTGTTTTCAAATTCCTGGTCCTTATAAAGCGCTTGACCCATTTCCCAATTTGGTACTTGTGCCCCCTGCATGTCATCACACTCTTGATCAGGGTGTGCCCAGTTAATGTTTGTGTAATGTGGTATTTGCGACCAAAATGGAACATTATCCTCTCCTGTTTAACACACGTTTCGAATATTGTTAATACATAATTTATATAATAAAAATCTATAAGTAAACTACCTTAAAACTCAAACAGTAAACTAAGCAACCAACCTGCAGCAGGTGGTGGGTCATGCGCACCAACAATACCCGGTGATGGAACCGATTCAACCAAAGCAGTGGACGTTTCAAACTCAAAATCACCATCAACGTCTGTATCTGAAGAGTCACTGTCCCCTGGGACTAGACCTTCATCAACCTCCTCCTCCGAACTATCAGTATCCGGCCATGTCGGATCATACTCATCGCCTTGAGTTACATCTAAGGGTTGTGTTATTGGGAGTGACACATTCATATCTTCGGGATTTTCTTCCGGCTCCCTATTAATGTCTATCAAGTAACTGGTAGGGATAAAATTTTGAGTACTTGCCTCTCCACCGGTGTTTAGTTCCGCATATAACTCGATGTGTGAGGACTCTCCATGCTGTCGAAATGCATCAACCACTAGTGACACATCTTCATCCTCAACCACATCCACAGCAACCCATTGCACGGGGTTACCAGAAGCACATCTTGCAATCAGTCGAGACAATGATTGACCTCGTTGTAATCTCAACTTCTTGTATATTAGTTTCTTGAGCTCAGTATATTTGCAACGCGGGCTCATGCGGAAGATCTTTGTATCTCCTTCAAACACTTGACCGTTCGGTCCAAAATATCTTCTTCCATTGTAATATAAAAGGCATATTACATCATTGTTATTTTCACTCATTTTGAACTGAAATACAAAAACTTTATAAACAAAAATAGAAACTTCCTTTTATGTAAACCGAAGAGAATGACTTTTTTCGGAGAGGGAGTGGGGTTGTTTAAATAAACATAAGTTCGCTGCCTGGGCCAACGACCTGTAACTGTCGGCATATAGTTCGCTTACCAAGGCAGCGAACTAGTTGGGGGACTGCCATGTGTCACCTAGTTCGCCCCTGTGTCAGGCGAACTAGGGGGGGGGCTGCCACGTGGAATCAAGTTCGCCCCTGTGTCAGGCGAACTAGGTCTGATGCTGCCACTTGGCACCTAGTTCGCCTGGGTGGTCAGCGAACTCCACCTGTCTGTCAGCATTAAATGCTACCTAGTTCGCTGCTGACGCCAGCGAACTTGTCAACCACCAAATGGCTGACAAATCAGCCCACCAAGGTCGCTGCTGACGGGGGCGAACTACCCTGCGTGGCAGTTTGGGAAATAAGTCCGGTCGCGTGGCATTCCGGTAATAAAGAACGGGAACAGTGGCACAATGGTCACTGTTCCGCTGATCACGCCAAGCACATCAATCCTCTGCCCGATGTTTTTTATTTATTTTTTCTCTCCCAGTCGTTCTGACCCCTTACTTTTTTTCTATTTTTAGGTTACAGGGGATACGGAGAATTTTTCTATCTTATGTGCAACAACGTCCATTTTTTAATTCGAAATTTTCTCATGACCTTCCTTTTATTTTTGTAAATGAAAGCTTTTAAAGAAACAGATTGCCAAGAATTTTTTTTTCCTTCATATAATTTTTATTTGTTGCTAATATAAATGAAGAACACATAATAAAAAATTAAAAGTTGCAATTTATGCTATGATGCGCTTTTATGCATGAAAATTATAGACAGGATTAGTATTTAGAGAAGGTGTTATATTAAAAAAGTTTGGACCAAACAATGATGGGAAAGTACACTTCAAATTCAAATCGAGAGGTTAATTAGTCACCTTAAAATAAAAAAGTTAAATCAAATCCCACTATTCATCTTTCTCTTCTTTTTTGTTTGTTTAATACTTAGAGATTTAAATAATTATAGGAGTGTAGAGAACATGCATTCCATGATGAAGCTGCAAGCTATAATTTGCAATCCAGCAAGCAAGAATATGTATTGGCCATTAGGCCTGCGAATATCGCTTTCAATCATAGGCAAAGGTGTGTTTCTATTTCCATCCCCAGCATGCGAATCAGATTCAACATTAATAAAATAAAAAGACCCGCCTAATAAAACAAACAAAAAAACAAAAAAGCAGAGAGAGAGAGAGAATAAGAAAGGAAGAAAAACATGTCCACCCTGGCCAATAGGTGTGTTCTCGTTCAAGCATACAGCACCTGGCAATTACAAGGTGAGAAATCACGGAAACCTTGTGGTGCCTCCACCACCTGCCACGTAAGCTTCACTCCAATTCCCTCACTGCTATCGTAAACGACAACACTCCCAATGGCCACATTCAAACCCAACGACACCACGTAAATGCGTCCATCCAAACCCTTCGCAGCAAACGGCCTCTGTATAACTTCCCTCGGAAATCTATCACCTCCCACGCACCGCCACGTGTCACATTCCTCATCGTACATCTTCACCGGCCAGTCCCCGTATTCCGCTATCACGAAAACTTTCCCCGCAACCGCCACGCTAACACCCGTCCATCCATCCCTCATCCCCTCCCCCATCTCTCGCCACGTGTCCCTCTCCGCCTCGTACGCCCAACCCCTCGGACGGAACATGAACGGCCACCACCATCCTTCCGTTACGTAAACCCTTCCCCCAACCGTCACCGCTTCGTACTTTTCAAGCTCCGTCCCCAACCCCGCACCCGTCGTCCACGTGTCTTCATCCGGATCGTAGATTTCAGTCCCGCTCCCCCCTACGGTCACGATCCTTCCGTTCACTGCCTCCGCCGCGAAGAAAGATCTCCCCGCCGGCATGGATGATGCCGGCGACCATTGGTTCGTTGTCGTTTGGTAAACGAGCGTCGTTCGCATTGGGGACTCGGTGTCGGAGCGCATGCCGCCGATGACGAAGAGCTTCCCCTGACGCGGCAGCGAGGCGATTGCGAACGCCGTGGGGTAAACCGCGTCCGGCAGCGGCATGGGCGGCAAAACGAACCAACGGTTCGATGAAGGGTCGAGAGCCTGCCATTGAATCCGTGCGGTTTCTCTATTAAATGCGAAGACGAAGAGATAAGGTCGAGAGAGGGTTTTCTTGGAAAGTAGAAAGGAAGGGTGTGTTATGGCTCTGTTCCACGAAGAGGAAACAGAGCGCATCGAACCCTGATATGGATACGGAACATGAAGTAAACACAGCTCTGCAATTTCGTCTGGTAACCCCGGAATCAGTGCCTCAAACTCATTATTCTTCTTCTTCTCAGGTACCATGTTTTTTTGCTTTTTCTGGAATTGGAAAAAAATATGATATGGTGTATTGAATATAAAGGAAGAGAAGTAAGAGGGAATTGAAAGAGACCCTTTTTGTGACTTGTGAGTAAGGACACGGAATTGCAATAATGAAAAAGTGAAAGGAAAGGGCTTTATGAGGAGGTAAAAGTTGGAGTGATTAGTTTAGTAGGAAAAAGCCGGGATATGAGGAGAAGGTAGACTTATAAATATCGGGGAAATTGTGTGTTATTTTAAAAAAAAAGTAAAATTGTGTCATGGTTCACAAGAAGATAAAGATGTGGGTATCATTTCTTTGTGAAAGTGGAAGGATATAAGTGTGTCATTTAAAACGATAAATATTTTTCATAAAGATTTCCGGCAAATCCGTATGAATAAAGACTTGAATGAAAGAAAACAAATAGAGCTGAGAAAAAGAAAGAAAAGTTGGAGATGGTAGTGACGTAATTGAACCAAAGCGACAGGGCAGAAACTTGTGATTCCCATAGAAAAATGAATGAATGAAGAATGAATGAATGAACAACGATGGAAGACACACAGAGGGGATTTGCTCTGATCGCCAACACACTAAAGTGTTTAATCATTGTCGTGTGGTGAACCAGCCCCCCACCTATATGGACTTTTTTTGATTCCTATGGCTAATTTATTATGATTAGTTGGGGGGAAGAAACACAAGTGGGTCTACTTTTGGAAATGACTAGTTTGTGGTTGTGGCCACGTATGCGGTTTTGATCTAACATATTCTACTCCATAGTTTTCTTTGCTTTCACAAGCTACAATTGACTGGGAAAAAAAAAAAAAAGGATATGTGTGTGTGCCTTTTATTATGTGGTCTGCGGCATGGCTCGTTTATCATTACAGCGACTGATGCAAACATCACAACTATGGCTCGCCACTCCCACCAACTCTACTATCAACGTAATAGCCCTTTCACTCCAATAAAATGCTTTTATTTTTTATTTTAAAGCTTATTCTGATTTGACACCTGGATAAACTCGTCGCAAGCTTGCCTTCAATAATATCTTTCATTTTCAGAAAATAATACTGTTATAGTGACCACTGACCACTATTTTGGCTCATTAACCAATCGGTAAAATGTCCACAACACCCCCCCACCGATTTTGAACACTGTCACAAACAAACATTGTGGTCTGTGGAGTATCACGTTCCATTAAGCATGCTCTAATTGTGTACGATTTCATGTTACAACAAAACTTTCCAGGCAAGCTTCCTTTAACTACCTTAATTTCTTAATCAAGGCATAAAATTGCACTATCATCTCATTTTCATAAGAGCGTATGGAGGAGCTTTCAAAACAACACTCAACCACCACATCTATCTGTCTTGAATCACAGATGGAACAAATACTCAAATGCCTAATTGTAAGCCTTTCATACTAAAATAAAAGGCAGATCCAGTTCAAATACTCACTTCATAAGTGTATGGGGAAGGAAATATTCTAAGCATCTTTCCTCTGCTTTTTGTACTAAATAATAGAATTAAAATATAGGTATATCACGAATAATATAACAGTAATTATAAAAAATTATGTACATACATATTAATTATGTACATCATAATTATGTGTTTGTAATTATGTATTTTCATAAGTTTCAATGATCTTACCTCGCCGAATCCGTATTAATTAGTGATCAGATAGTGGATGCTTTATAAAAATATATATAAAAAAAATTAATGACTTTTATTATCTATTTTTCTGCTACTCACAATGTGTCATGGTCTTCATCATATCTCGGTCTATTAATGTATAATCTCCACCAATTTTTTTGGATAACTAATCTCAACCAAATTTTCATCCCAAAAGGAGAGTAATACACAGCAAGTTGTGAACAGTTGATTAACTTCCTCATCGCCTATTTAAGAGACGGGTTTGGTCTAAGTAGGTCAAAGGCTTTATTTGGCACTCCATATGCAATTGTGGTAAGTAGTCATTTCGAGATGTGTCGCTTAGATATATTCCCACTAAAGGAATAATCCATAATGACAAAGCAACTTGAAACAGGAAAAGTGGTCCGCAATTATTAACTTTAGTTCCTACCCTCTATCCCCATTGCATCACCAATTATAAATTGTTAAAATAAGAAGGACAAAGTTAGGGATGTGAATATAGATTTTGATACACGGTTACGTAACATGAAAATTCGACTTCGAGTTAATTTGCAAAAAAATTTATGTCGTATTCGTGTTGGAAAAAATTACACGTACAAAATTCGTGTCGTGTTATTCGTGTTTGTGTTGACCCGTGTTTTTTAAATTATTATTTTTTTAATTATTTTATTATTATTTTTTAATTTCAATCGATTTTTTTTAATTTTTTTGACAATTACTGTTTTGACCCTATTTTGCGTGTTATTCGTGTCGTGTCAACCCGTAAAAAATTCATATCATATCAGTGTTGAAGATTTTGACACGAATAAAATTTCGTATAGTATTCATCTTGATGTATTCGTGTCGTGTCAACCCGTTTTGACATCCCTAAACAAAGAGCTCGATAAGTTGCAGTTTACAAAGAATTACCCTAAATGTATGTGTGTGGCTATTTATTTTTTAAAATGTAATGACTATTATGTACCTGCCAAAGAACCAAATCGATTGTATGAGTTGACGACCAGGATACAATTATATTATTTATTTTTGTTAGTCAGGATCAACAGGTATTGAATAATATATTTTATTGTCTATAAATGTTTTTTTAAAACAAAAAGTGTTAAATGACGCGACATAATATCAATTTAACAGCTTAATGTACCTAAAAATTTCCAACTATAAATAACACATGGCACAATCATGTTGTTATCCCATAAACCTAATGCATCCCTCAAAATTTTGTATTTTTAGGTGTCTGGGATCATTATTTTAAGGTTTAATTTATATAATTAAAAGATTATTATAGATTAATTATCTCAAAAGGTTAAAACAGTTAAAAAAAGTTATGTGTAACCGAACGAATATTTTGACATTTGTTGCTTTGGGTGGGAAATTTTGGATGACTAAGAACTCGTTCGTGTGGTGAAGTCAGCAACAACGGATCATGATTAAGATCTTACGAGGCTTTCTCGTGTATGTACTAAAAAAAGTGTTTAGGGGGCTGCCGGCTGCGGCCATCCTTGTCATGACTCATAAAGTAAATTGTGAATTATCATTTTAGAGAAACTTTGGAGTGAATAACAAACTATCCAAGTGTGAACTAAACTGAACTCATTTTGCTTTTCACTTATCGAATATGAACGCAGAGAAAGGGAAAATCAAGTAGAATGTGAAACGAAATAAGTCAACGCATATGATTCATAATAACCAACAACGAATTGTGTGACTTAACTGGAAAATGTTAAAAGTAATTAAAATAATAAAAGAATCGCTCGTTGATTGGATGGGCTTAAAAAATATTTTTTATGCCTTGTTTATTTTAAAAGTCTTTTTTACAAAAATTAATGTTATTTACATTTTTTAATAAGTATTTGATTTTTGAAAAAAATATTTAAGTTTTGCCTTTTTTTTTATAAGCTAAAATTTTTATCTTTCAAAAAAAATTTTTTGATTTTTTTTTTTAACTTCAATTTTTTTTGAGATTTTGGGAAAAAGCCTTTATAAATGTACTTATGGATTCACTTGAAGAGAATGATTATGTTATGTTTTATATAGAGATTCGTTTTGTAAAACTGAGAAAAAATGCCAATAGCACGGATTAAAAAAAATTAATATTATTAACACCAAATTTTGCTGTCTTGCCCCACAAAAAAATATATTTCCTCATGTATAATCTTAAGTCAAGTGAAATTTTTTTAATCATATTAAATGATAGATGATAAATCATTTTTTTAAAGACAAACTATTCAAGCAATCTTTTTTTGAGATTTTGGAAGGAAAAAAACTCATCTAAACGAGTTGTAAGTGTACTTATGGACTCACTTGACAAATATAATCTTAAGTCAAGTGTCATACAAACAAGGCCACGAGCTTAAATGAAATATGGCCCATTAGACTCTAATCAATTAAGTCTTGCTTCAATTTTATCTTTTCTTATATACTCGTTCATCTATAACATTCTTATCACTTCACGTATAAAATTGAGTTTAGACAAAATAAACATCTATCTCAAATTTAGGAGTCAGGTCAGGAGAGGTTCTTGCACAACTCTTCGACCGCACCACACTCCTTGTATGCTTGTTCATCTAGTGTTATGTAACATAATATAAGTGTTATTTTTATTTTCTGAATGAATCGTTTTCTACAACATCTTTCTCTCTTAAGCAGATGACAACAACCCTTGACACGTCACCCTTTACAATTGCAAGGACTAATTACAAGGACTAACTATGACCAACCTCCATTCGGTTCTCACTCAAATGACAACAATAGTACCTATTTTATTTAACAACTCAGTAACTAACAACACACAGAAACGAAGTAACTATTTAATACATTGTATTATATCCACAATATGTTCCTAATGGATATCAACTATAAAACCCAAAAACTTTTACCTCTCCTAACATTTTTTATTTTTCGATCAGATCATAGTAATTAACATTTTTTTCGAGTATATTTTTATAATAAATTAATTATGGGTTTAGGATTTTTAATATTATAAGAGATAAAAATATTTTTTGTAACTTCAAAATAATATTATTTTGGAATTTGAGGGAAAATATGTGCTATGAAAAAACTCATGCTACAAGAAAGAATCGGTATTGTTTTATAATTCGTGAAAGGAGAAATACTTTCCCATTAATTATATCCTTCTAATTTATCAATGACAATGTAAACCTGATAAAAAAAAGAAGAATAATTGATTAGACTTCTTTAAAATTAATTGTTGTATAATCCAAGTCGTTGCACACCACCTGATATAAAAAAATTCCTCAAAAGAGAATTTTTTTTGGTAATCACGCGTAAGGGTGTCCCAAATTCAAAACTTACCCATCAAGTCATGGACCGATGGCCCCATTTCTGTCCCAAATATTCCAAAGTAACGCGTATGAAGCCCATGAAACTTTTTTTTTATCACAATATTCAATAAACAAACGAAAAAAAGGCTTTTTTATATTTATTTTTTTCTGTATCAGGACATGACATCAAAACTTTGATTTTAGCCCTCCACAAAGTAATTCTTTTTTGAGAAATGGTAGTAACTCGATTGGTAATAAATGAATGGGTAAATTATGTATCATTTTAAAGGATGTAAAGTTGTGTTATTTTAAGAGAGAGAAAAGAAAAAAATAAAAAAGAAGAAACGAATCTGACAAAAAAAATTAAGGTGTGGGCCTACAACATAACTCTTATAAAACCCAATAAATTGAGTAATAAAAAGAAAAGGATTTATAAGTATTATGTGAAAAATTGGACTTTTCCACTGAGAGAAGAATTAAATAATAATAAAAAAAAAATAAAAAAATTATGGATCCCACATTTATTTGGGTCTGTAGGAAAAATGTGTCTTGTCCCGTGACATAACAATTGCAAAGTCCAAAAAGAAAAGTGTTTTGGTTCCATCCTCACATATTACTCTTGGAAGGAATTTAAATATTTTTATTTTTGACGCAATCTCATTTCAAAAGGCTAAAAATTGTAGGGATAGTGTGAACCAACTCACTTAAAAAAGAATACATTCTTTTTGGAACAATCACTGCGACAACAAGTCTATTTCTCGAACCGCGGCACGTAAGTAGTTGAAACCTTCCCTTGTTTTAATTATTTCAGTTTTTTTTTTAGCTTCAAGCCATGTACCTTCCACATAATTTATAAGTGAACTTCCACTAAAGCTTCTGATAGAAGCTGCTTGTTTTTCTCTCCTATATAAGTACTAGTAAACATCATCCATTATCAAAACAAAAGTTGGCTTTAATTCTCTACAAGAAAAAATGGATAAGCAGAAATCTTCACCCCTCATTAGACTGAAGAAACTAAAGTCTCTATTAATGCACTCTTGGCGAGTGCATTCAAAAAGTTTAAAACAAAGATGGCATAGGTTGTTTAATAATCAAATGCACTTGCAAAGCTTCCTCGAGGATGAAGAAATAAATAGGGATCATATGGTACATTATAGAAGAACGCTAAGTTATGTTTCGGAAGATGATATTGATAAAAGGGCAGAGGTTTTTATTACTAACTTTCGACGTCAGCTAAGTTTCGAGAGAAGAATTTCTTTGGAGCTGATGTATTGCACAAGAGATAGTTTTGAAGGTGGCTAATTATTACAAAGTGGATTCAATTAGTTATTTCCCAAGTTTTTTTGTTTTAAATATGTAAAGCCTGTTTGGATCACTTGATAAGGAAGATAGGATAAGATAATTTATCATATCATACTTTTATCTCTTATTTGGTGGGTCAATAGGATATGATTAGCTTATCCTATTGTCTCATTTTATCATATCAAATACATGATTTCTTATCCTATAGGGGGAGCTGGGTTAGGATTCAACGTGATAGCATATCAATATTGGATACCCAAAATATCCTCACGCTACCCAATATATTCCCACACTACCCAATATATATATTTGTATTTATTACATTATATTTTATTTTTGTCCTTTTCTTTTCTCCTTCTACATAATTTTATCATATTGCTAATCAGGTGCTCATCAAATACATAACATGACATAGGCTTATCAGCCTCATATCATATTCTACCCTTATCGACCCCATATCATATCCTACCCTTATTATATTCTGTCCACCAAACGAGCCCGTAAGACGGAATTGGTGTGTGATTTGAGTGATTGAGGTTTACCTCAACTGCAATTATATAGGTTTACCAAAGATATATATTTTTTGTTTAAAAAAAAAATATATCATATAATTATTATTTAAAAATATTTAGTCAGTCCTTATTTACTAATAATCATTAACGCTCTATTAATTTTTGTTAAATTATGTAGACCTGTTTTAAAATTTAGATAGACTTATATGAATACTAAATAGGTTTTTATAATTAAAGAAAGATTAACGTTTAGTTAACAAGTAGGAATAGTGACCTATTTTAAAATTTTAAAAGTATAAAGACCTATTTTGAAAATATAATAAAATTATAAGGATTTAAGGAATAATTTTAACTATATAATATGTATCATATAATTATTATAAAAAATTTTAATATAATGTAAAATATAATAATTCTTTTTATAAAAAATAGAGTAGTTTTCATAGAGTAAAAGAGCATTTGAATTGTCGAAATTTGGCAAAGAGATAAAACTGACAACAGCATGTAGGTAAACTAATCTAAACACATATATAGAATATTGAATAATAGAACTAATTACTATAAAAAAAATTTATTGATATCCATCGGTCACGTAATTTGATGCTATCTCCAGAACATAGCCAACTTAATGAAAAGAAAATAAATTAATTGTACAGATGCCAATAATCATAAAAAATTTCCTCTCCTTGATTACAATATCGATCGACAGGTTCAAAATATCTAAAAATGATATAATAATAAAAGAAGATATAATTTTAAATATAAGAAAAACTTATAATACCTGTATTTTGTGAAGGAATATCAGGTATTAATTTGACCATATATAGACTAAATAATATGTAAAAGTAACAATGGTAGTAATTACACATGTTTATGAAAATCAACTAACAAAGAAAATCAATAAATGTTTGAAACAAGTCAGCACCAGCTTTCAGGTTTCCAAGAGATTAGAAAGATGTGTGCATTAGAATCACTTCTGTACTCGTGTCTTTTTGTTCCTTTCTTCAGTTTTTGTATCTCTTCTCTTCTCTGAGTCTCAAATCAAATAAAAGTGTCTTGTTTCATTTGGTTTGATAGTCAATGACAGTTTGAAATGCCCCAGCCAATGCTCTCACCTTGTTCTTCCTCTCTTCCAATAACTTGCTTGCAGTCTCTTCGATCACATCATTGGATACCTGAGACTCCTTCTTCCCTTTAACTCCAGAAGCTGTTTCTTGCTTTGCCTTTGTTGACTCTGACTTTGCTTCTTTAACTTCAGTTTCCACAATATGTTCATGTTCTTCATCTTGTCCTTCTGTCAACTTAACCCCTTCAATTCCTTCCTTCTCTTCCACTTCCACTTCCTCATTCTTGTGATCTTCTTCTATTACAACCCCACCTTCTTCTTCTTCCTTTTCTTTCACCTCAACTTCTTCTTCAGCTGTTGAATGATTAATTTCTGATTGACTCCCATTAATCTTGCATTCATCTTGGTTTGTATCCTCATTCTCTTTATGCTCATCTTCGATTTTCTCTTCTTGTGGCTCTTCTTTTGCTTCTTCTTCTGATGCAGTAGGAATCACTTTCTCATTATCATCTTGAATGTGAGGCTCTTGTTTATTCTCATGTTCATCATGTTCAGAGTCAACTTTTTCAACCTCATGTTCTTGATTCTCCACTTTTTCTACTTCTTCAACCTCATCATTTATAGCTTCTTTAACTTCTGGCTCAGTTTCAACAACATTGATCGGTTCTGTAGTTTCAGCACTAGTCTTTGTAGCAGAAGCATCATCAGTTACCTTCTTAGTGGTTGAAGGAGAAGGACTGGGGCTTCTCTTCTTCACACTCTTGGTATTATTATTCAGTGGTTGTGTTTTCCCTTCCTTGTTGGGGGTTTTTGAGTTTTTCTCTGAAACGGGTTTCCAAGTGCTAATGGTTTTAACTGGAACATGGGAAGATCGAAGAGATAGGGATCTGGCAGGAGACACAAGGTCTTTGTGTGATCTTGAAGGAGAGGCTTGTGTTTGTTTTGGTAACCTTGAAGGTGATGGTGGCTTGTCAAAAGATCTTCTTCTGTTTAGAGTGGCTTTGTTGGTAGCATCAGTAGTACTCTTTGGAAGCTTGAAGGATTGGGAGTGGGACTCAAGCTTTGAGCTAATTGTGGGCCTCAGATAGTTTGGGACTTGTTTCTCTGTTGGGTTTGAAGTGGCCTTATCTGTAGACCTTGAAGGTGATGGTGGCTTGGTTGTCCTTTTGGTGTTTGTGAGGGGAGAATCCGAAGTTGGGCCTTTCTTCTCCTTCCCAACAACACTACTCTCTTTTGCTTTTGTTGCCATATATGTCTATATATTTAGGTGTCTCTGCCAATAATTTATTGAAAAGAACCTGCATATTTAACAAAAATTAATCCTATGTAAATGAGATAAATATATAAGGGGTAAATCAAAAGTTATGTTACATTATGTAACCTAACTTTCCTACACACACAGTTAAAAAGAGACGGGAGAAAAAAAAAAAAAACAGAAGATGAGGCCTACATAAAAATTGTGTATGTCTGTAACATAACTTTTGATTTACCCATATATAAAATATGGGTTTTATAATTCTCATTTAACATGAGAATTTGAGTTTTCCTACACACCATTCGATTTTCGTGCCAACGTGGGTCGTACACATAATTTTTTTCTAACATACGGGTCCCACATGCTTTTTATCTCTACAACATGAGAAAATTCTCATGTTGAATGAGAAATATAAAACCCATAAAAGATATCTATCTCAATATCCAGAGCCAAGACTAAGATTTGAGATTCAACTGTCAAAGAATATGGGGTTATCTTTGTTGCATAGTACTTTTCTTGTACTTGATTCATTCTTGTAGAAAACTAACATATATCTTATGACTCTTGTGAATCTCGTGAGAAATGTTACCAATTGTTGCGTAAAAATTGAAGTGGTGTTACAAACTGAGGTGCACAAATCAATACATTTGGAAAAAGTTACTTTTATTATTATTTTTGCTTATGAAACAAGTTCAGAATTGTAATGTGGCAGCTATACACAATTAGACTTTCATAAGAAAAAGTTAAACAATTTAGGCGGCGAAGTTTCACGCTATCACGTCAATTGTTCCACCATCACGCCATGTATTTGTAGATACTTAATCAGAAAAACAAACGTGGGTATGTATGATGGATTAACAAGAAAAGCCTATCCTAGCTCCCCAAAAAAATAAGAAAGGTTCCTTAATTATTCCCTGGTGCAAAAGAAAAGCATAAAAAATTTGTCATTTTCAGACATATAAGCCAATAATGCGTGTCCCTACATTTTCAAATCCTCCACGTTAATGCCTTCTTGTTAGGGAAATATCCATCTATTTCGTAGGAAGATTTGTTTCAACGAATCAATTGTAAATGAAAACAAGATCAAGTGATACTTTTTTTCAATAAATTAAAAATCGAATATACCTAAAGTATTGTTAAATGATTATGATCAATTGATCATCAATGTATTGTAACCAAAACCAATGTTCCTTTGATGACATGCAAAGAAGAGAAGAAAAGCAACAAATGAACATGTGATACAATGATTGACTTACACTTCATTCGGATATCATCAGGAGAAGCAAGCAATATTCAAGAACTCAACGCAATATTGAACTAAATATTCAAAGATGTGAAAAAATAAAATATAAAAAAGGAAGAGTTAATTTACAAGAACCAAAGCGGTGAAGGTTCGGGTTCAGATAATGTACCTGATAAAAGAAAGTGCATGGAAGAGTGAATTTGTGGGAACAAAGCAAATGGATTTGGTTTGAAAGATGAAAATATATGGATAAAGAGACAAAAACGGAAAGAAAAGATTGGTTGGAAGATAAAAAAAAACAGAAAAGGGATGGAAGGGTTTGGAATGCTTAATAATATCATAAATTAAGCGCAAATTACGCTCAAACTCAAAGGTGGTGTTGGTGTTTATGAAGACACGGTGAAGGTTATTTGCATTTGAGGCCATTAAATCAAAACAATAAATTGTTTTCTTTTATCAAACAAAACTGTGAATAACCGGGACATGTGGATTGAAGAGTTGACCTTTTCTTTATAATTCTACACATGCAGGAAAAAAAAATTTGAGTCACTTTTCTTCTAATTTTAGTTTGGAATATATTAGTCAGATTTTTTTTGTTATTAACTATTATGAATTAACATTATGGTTGATTTCTTAAAGAATGAATGGTTCCTACGACTTTAACTTATCAAATAATCATTCTAAAATCTTAATAATTATTTATTTATTTTGCTAAAGTTACTCAAAACTTATAACTATATAGGTTTGTTTTGTTTTATTTTATTTTTTCTATCGTACAGTAATTTAGTTCTAAGGTTCAGTTTTCCTTCTTGTTAACAGGTTGGGCTGAGCCCAACTGGAAATTACGTAATGTGGGCGATTACATGGTAAAGCCGGACGAGAATGGTGGCATTTGGCAGAAGCACCATATAAATGTTGATGGTTTTTTTGAAAATTAAATGTTGATGGTTTCGAATACACATAGTTTTCCATGTTTTCTTTTTCTATTTAATTTTGACGTTTATCAACGCTGTGAGAAAGGTCATTGTCCTTCATTTTTTTAGTCGCTAAGAAAGTCCATTCTCATTTATTATAAAATATTCATATTTAATTGAAGAAAAATAAAATAAAAATTATAGTTGGAGAGAGACATCTAGTTTATTTTTTTTTTTATTTATCATAGAGAAAAATATTTATCACAGAGATTAATTTTATCATCTGAATTTTTTTAACTTAATAGAGAAAAATATTTTTTTTTAATTTCTATGTCAAAAAAAAGGTATAAAAACATGTTTTTCAACTAAAAGAGAAAAATAATCTGATTTTATCGTATGCATTTTAAAATTATTTCTATTCTATAAATTAAAAAATAAAATAAAATAAAAATATTATCAATATTTACGGAGTTATGGTTGATTTTTTGAAATTGCAAATATACGTACACTACGATGTCATTTTATTTTATTTCAAGGGAAAAGATTATAGTTATTACCTCATTTTCTTATTACCTCTTACTACTAAATTTTAACTGTTGATTTCTGTCAATCTAACAGTTATAATTTTTTGGGTCATACTTATTAATTAATTATTAATTTCCAATTAGATTGACAAAAATCAACAATTAAGATTTAGTAGTAAGAGATAATAAGAAAATGACATTTAACCTTTCCTTTATTTTAATTTATTCTTGGTTTTCATATGATGTCATAAAGAAGTCCATTTTATGCTGTTTTATTTTAAGGAAAAACTAGTCTTCAGCCACATGAGATGAACTTATTTTTCAATAGAGACATTGATTTTTGAGCTTTATTTTATTTTCTTTTTCTATTTTATAACTATTAATAAAACCCTTATTTGAAATAGGGAAAATCTCCGATATGGGGTAACCAAGTTAGAGACGTAGGTTAAGACATATAATATTTCGAATGAATGGGTGCCAGATGTTTGTGTGGAGCACCACCAACCACACCAAACGTGCTAGTTAAACTGATCCGGTTGGCCTTGAAGCAAATGGCTTTGGTGGGTGATGTGAGCTTTTGAGTTGCAAAGTGCTAGGTAAACTAATCCCCACGAGTTGAGGCTTACCCTAAAAGCCACACCAAAAAGTCCTACCATAGTTCATAGTGGACGAAGCCAACTTGTCCATTATTATTTGGTTTGATTTAAAATATATTATTGTCACACATTGAATGCGATGAGTGGTCCAAATTGGCCACTGCCAACCCCACCTATTGCTTTTTATTGGTTTTCTTCTTCTGATCCCATCTTGTGATTAATTAGCTTATGACGCTATACAGCCAGACATATATATAATCTTAAGCTTATCTAAATCTTTAGCTAACAAACAAGAACCAAAATAAAAAAAACAAACTATAGCTAACAAAGGGTTACATCACTTACTAAGTGGTAGTGGTGGAGGGATGAGCATGCTTCATCCCCTCCCTGTGCCACACTTGGCTTACATGCAACCAGTCAAACTTGAGCTTATGTGTTCTTCCTAGGCTTTTTGACGTTTTATTAAAAAAAAAAAATAATTAAACTGGGTATAAATTAAGGGTTTTATAAGAGTTTTGAAAAAAAGTGATTGTGTAACGTTATAACAGATCAATTTGCGTGCTTTAGTTTTTTTTTTTGTGTTAGTCAGGGTTTAAAAAATATTTTGTGTGTAAAATTTTTTTGTGTCCCCTTAAAAGAGAGATGATGAATGCAAACCCCATTTAATTCTCAATATTTGAAAATGGGTATAATTAACCCCGAATAACAGCTCAATTCTAATGAGAGATTAGTCTCACATTTCTTTCGAGGTTGTATTGCCAGAATAAAGTGAATGAAGAGGTACTAACCTGATTATTAAAAAAAAAATGGTATAATTTGGAAGGTAGTAACTAGTAAGATCAGGACTAACACGTGACATTAAGTGGAATGATAAATAATAACCAATATTTAATAATTAAGCCAAAAATAACATAGTTATTCTTATTTTAGAAATTAATATCATTTCAATCTTACAAGTTTTAAAATATAGAATTTAATTAATTATTAATTTTTTTTAAAACTCAAATAATTTAGAAAATATAAAAATTTCAGTTGATCCAAATTTTCGTGTTTATTAATTATTCATACTTCGAATCTTTTGATAATTATTAAAACAATAAAGAGTAGGATACCAAAAAAAAACAATAAAAGAGTATATTGATTAATCATCTAAAAAAATTAGAATTATAACAAAAGAGTCATAATATCTCATCAATGACTCACTCAATTCAAATAATATCAGATATTTGAATTTTTCTCATAAAATTGGAAAGAAAAAAAAATCAATCATCAAACTTGATAATAAATTTGATTTTTTTAATTAAAAAAAACTTATTAAAAAATTATGGTTTTTTTGCTATTACTGTAATTGTGTTTTAGGTGATTCTAGTATTTTTAGATGATTGACCGATTTTGGTCAATTGGAGATATTTGAATTCTTTTGCCGAAATTAGAAATAAAAATAAAAATAAAATATCAAATTATTATCAATAATAATAATAAATTTGATATTTGTGATTTTACGAAAAATTTAGAAATATTACAATAAAAATAAAACTTATTTACACTATTGATTATTAGTTGAATAAGAAAATAATATTAATTTTAAAATAATAATAATTATGTTTTAATGAACATAGTCATGGTTCATTAATTTTTTATTTTGTTTTAATGAAAGGGTCAAGAAGCCGTTCTTCCTAATTTTTTATTTATGGGCTTCTTCTACATTTGGATTTTTATAATTTATTAAATAAAAGTCCTTGTTTTCTGCCGATAATCTACGTTTGTTGTTTTTTGCGTGGAATCGAGGGTTTTCTGAGAGTTTTTTTTTTCTTTAAATGGGAGCATTGTTTTTTTTTTAATAATATTATAATATTGACAAATGTATGTGTAATATATGTATTTAAAACCTGCAATTATATAAAAAAAGGAATGGGGAGAAAACTTTTGACGAGTTTCATTAGAGAAAAAAAAAAATATATTGTCTCAGTATACCTGCGCCATTTTTTCTGGTATAATGAAAAAAAAAGTTTAATTAATTTTCCTCATTTATGAGGAGAACGAAATGACGCATGTAAATGTAATTTAAATAATTAATAACAAGCAGATTGCAATGTGATGTAACTAAATTATTAAAAGTTTGATCAGAATTAGAAAAATTAACCAAATGATACATGTGAAACATGTAACTATCATGTCATTATCAAAATGAGGAATTTGGAAATGTTTTGTCACTGTCTTTATTAATTACGATGTTTCTCGTGACTTTCACGGTGGAAAATGTGCATGTTTTATATACTAAAATAGCTAGTAAATAGGACTGTTTTTCCTTTCACCTTCTTTAAGGGGAATACGCGGGAAGGTAATTTTTACACCTTTTCTTTTTGACCTTTTGGATTATTTTTTTTAATTTCTAATTATCTTATATTAAAATTATTGTGTGGTTTTCTTTAAGGGGAATATGCAGGAAGGTAATTTTTACACCTTTTAATATTTTTAATTTATGTAGTATATATTATATTTAATATTCAATAATTTAACAAAAAAATGAATCTAAACCTATAATATTCATAAATTTTGCAAAGAAACATAACATATCCCAAATATTTATATTAAACTCAATAAAATGATAATCGTAATCCTTTTGGATTATTTTTTTAATTTCTAATTATCTTATATTAAAAATATTGTGTGGTTTTTTCCAAAACGGAAAAAAAAATTAAAATGCTCTCAGAACTCTAACAGTTTATTATTTTTCGAATATAATTTAATAATAATTTGTGTAGTTTAATAACCGTGTTTTTTTTTTTTTTTGTATGCACAGGAAAGAAAGTTTAATAACTGTGTTGAAAGTGGCCTTCATAGCTCGTGAAGAAGCAAGAGAGAAAAATAAAAAATTTCATGCGAAAGAGACAATCTTTGTCCACCCTAACACATGTTTTACCCAAGATACATGCAATAGACATGTTAGGAATTAAAGATGATACCTTTGTTCGGATTAAAACTCCTCATCAAATGTGTTTTTGATCACCACATGAAACTTGAAAAAACACAAGTCCTTCGATGGAAGTTCACACCACCTTGTTGTCTTGTAGGAAAAGAACGATTCTTCAACACCTAAGATCCTTCAAGTTCTTCAAGAGAGATTGTTAAACTCAAGAGAAGGGGCAAGGGAGAAAGAGAGATAGAAAAATGCCTCCACACATGTATGTGTTTTGAGCATGGTTTTCAGTAGATAAAATAAGAGAGGTGTTCTTCCAAAAATGCAGCTAAGCAACCTAATAGCTAGGTCAAATTAGCGCCTTAATCATCTCTCAATCTCATTGAGTAATTTCCTTAATTTTATCCAAACACGATATAGTGGGGTTGGTACATGATATATATCGTTGATGAATTGCAATACGTATGGTGTATCATTTGACAGATTTTTTATATCGTATATCGTGAATCGTATTGAATCATAAGATATAGAAATATAACACAAAATAATTTAAAAATATACAATATATTTAATATCATATAAATCTAAATTCCAAAAAGGATCCAATAAACAAAATACATAAATAACTAAATAAAAATCAATTATTTTCCTATTCAACAATCATTAAGATTAATTTTATCTCTACTATCACTATCAACATTTATCAATGACATAACTAATCCATCATCCTCTTCTTTAAGGTAGTCATTTAACTCACCTCTCATTTCTTGTTAAACAATTGAGATCATTTTTCCTCGTTATTCTTATTGGCGATATCATTTCATTTATCAAGCCTGCTGACATTATCTTGTTCTTGTACGATAATGCCTTTACTTTTATCATTCATATCGGCTTTATTATTTCCTTATTAATGCATATTTTCATATTGACTTTTGAGTTTAAATCACAAATCAAATCTTTATTTTCTTTTCGTTATTAATAATAATTTTTTATATTTTTTTATTTAAATCATAAACCAAATCTTTATTTTTTATATTAAAAAATAAAAAATTTGATTGAATTTTCATATCGTATTATATACATATCGTTTCGTTCAAAATCTCTGACGTGTCTTGTCCGACACTTCCCGATACTCCAATACTCGTTGCAAAGACTAAAAAAGGTTCAAAGATTACGTTGAGTTGCATTTTGAGTTCCAACTATTAGATTCGTTGGATTACGATTACTATTTTATTGAGTTTAATATAAACATTTGGAATATCTT
Organism: Gastrolobium villosum; assembly: GCA_032173675.1. Lineage (NCBI taxonomy): Eukaryota > Viridiplantae > Streptophyta > Magnoliopsida > Fabales > Fabaceae > Gastrolobium > Gastrolobium villosum. The sequence goes on along the minus strand of JAVKPL010005716.1, from coordinate 217,860 downwards.
ATATTTCTTTGCAAAATTGATAAGTATTATAAGTTTAGCTTTATTTTTTTGTTAAATTATTGAATATTAAATATAATATACACTACATAAATTAAAATATTATATAATATCAAAACGTGTCCTAATGTGTCGAAATTTAACGTTTTTTAGAATTAACATGTCGGAATATCGTGTCGTATCTCGTATCCTGTGTTGGTGTCGGTGCAATAGAGCATTTCGTGTCATATGATACAATGTCGTATTGTTTGATACAAATTCCTTTTTGATACACCATTCGATACATAAAGTTGGAATGAAAAAATTTTATCGACATGAAATTCGTGTATTGTATGATACTGAACTATGATTGTAAAGGCTAAATGAGATTTTTTTAGGGTTTAAAGAAATATAACAATTGACATAAGTATAAGATTTTAAAACTTTTGCACTAAGCACTAATTATTTTTTAGAAAGATTATATTTACAATATTTTTTCTTATAATTTTTTTATAATTATTTTTTATTATTGAATTAAAATAAATTAACTGTTATAAAATAATATAAATTTAATTTTAATTAAATAATAACAAAAAATTGTAAAAGATTATAAAAATAACCTAACTCAGTAATTTTATATTTAGAAAAAACGAATAAATGGAGAGCTTGGGCAGTTGAGATAAAAGCTACCAAATTCATTGGTTCATTGATTCAGAGTGATTTGCCATTGCTTTCGTGTGCCAACAAAATGAACCTCACATTAGTTACTCACAATAAGGTTCTTTGAGTGTGACATCATCACACTCAATCCAAGCCCTCCATTTTTTCACATTCCCTAAACACCTCAGATGAACGGTCCAGATCGAGGTTTTGAATAGGACGGCGCCCAAAAAGCCTTGTCGTTTTTTGTTTGGGTTGCATATTTGGTTCCGCTTCTAAGTTCTAACCATAATGGGTTTCTTATTAAAACACCTTCCTCGTATATGAAAATTGCACTTTGCTTCTTTCTTCTCTCTTCTCTCTAAAACTAAAACCTCTTCTCTTCTCTCTCTCTCCTCTGTTCCAAGTTTCCAACGGAGAAGAACCACAACAGCTAAAAAGGTAGCTACCGTATTCAAATTTCTCTGCTGAACTCGCGCTATTCAAATTTGCAACTCCACCACAATTTTTTTTTCCTTCCTTATCAAACTTAATTGTAAAATTGGATGATTATTATTATCTTTTATTTATTTATCAGTTTTGTTGACGTTGGTCCTCGTCTATCTCTCTTTCTCTTTGATAAAAATAAATAATATATATTTTATGAACTTTAATCCGATTGAATTTTAATTTTTTTTTATATAAAATAAAATAAAATTTGGGTTGGTTGAAGTTGAAATTAATATTTGGTTGTGTGAGGAATACGTGGAGCTATTGTGATTTCTATTGTGGTTTATTTGGGTTGTTTGTTTGGGGTTTGGGGTGAGTAAGGTATGGTATGGTTAGTGTTGAGCTTATTTTCAGAGCTGAAATCACGGAGAGGAAGTCTTTCTGATTGTGTGGAGAATATTTGATGGAAAAGAAGGGACCCCCCACTTTTTTCTGTAATCAATCTTCCATTCATTACGCCCAATCTAGTCTTCTTTTTCTTCTTTTTTCTTTCACATTCACTTGTTATTATTTCAATCTAAAAAACAACACTATGTTGTTGTTTTGTCAAGTTTTTTTTGTTCTTCAGAATATATTGATTTTGAGGAAATTGGTTTCTCCTTTTACGTCATAAAAATGTTGCTTTTATTGTTTGCGGTGATGATCATGGTTTCTGGCGGTTGGCGTTCATCATCATCTGATCATGTATTGTTTTTTTTTTCTTTTTTCTTTTTTCCTGTTTCACTTCCTATTTGGATTGTTTTGGCTGAAGATTTTGTGTTCCGGGTTGTATGTAATGTAAATAAATTCAAGGAGCATCATCATCCTTGTAGGGATATGATAGAGCCCTGTTGGTTTCGCAGCGTGTATTAAAGAGACTTTATTCTAGATTGTTATGCAAATATTGGAAGATTCAATATCATACGTTTATATTGACTGTTGAGTGAACGCTTCTCTATTTGCTGATTTTCTTGAAATTCTGACCTCATGAGATTAGATTTTTTTTCTTCTTTATTTATCTTGTGAATTTGACTATTTGAAATTTTGAGTATATGTTTTCTCTCTTCTCAGCATTTCTCATTTTTTACATCATAAATACTTTTCAAAGTTGGATATTTTCTAACTTTTGATATAATTATGATTTAATACACCTGCTTTGATGCAGTTCAAATTCCCTTGGTATGTATTTAATTGAGCATGCAAAACCTAAGTAATTAACTCATCTTGCTCAAAGGGATCGATAATACTATGCTGAGAAATAATTCCCTCAAAAGATGGAATTGGCATGAGACTTACGAATTGACTTCTTGGTCATGTTGCAATAAATTTTCAAAGGGATTTTCTAAAAGATGCTTACTGAGATGGAATGCTTTTGCCTCCCTGACACACAACATGAGCATGTTAACAATGAATTTTGTCCTATGACCTCTATTTCATCTTATAATGCCAAATATATTTCTTTTTGTCTCCTTTCACTTGAGTTCCAGCCAGTGTATGTGCTTTTGTTCAAATTCATCTGAAGCTCCTCTGTAAGAGAATCCAAAATGTGATATATTTTGTATAACTCCTATTGTTAAGAAAATACATATATGTTTTAACTTTTTTTTTTGGTTTCAATGCGTAGAATTAATTACCGGAGATTATAAAGAAGGTACTGTTATGAAGAAATTTAGCTATGGTACATGATAAGTTTGTAACGGATTCTAGATATATTAAATGTGAAACTTCCCCAAACCTAAATTTATGTATTATGAGTGGAGCCTCTATGTCTAGCCAGTCTTTATGTTGCAGCTCAAGTTCTTCATATAATTCATTGCTATCAAGAAACATGTAAAATTATTGTCTCATGCAATCTATATTATGCTTTTGACAATCATGTATCTTATATGAGTTTCGGATCTTCTAATACATCATGCCAATGTGTTACAGATTTGAAGGGAATAAGCTATTGATGGATGAATACTCTGGTAAAAGAGCCAATGATGGGGTGGTAGTTCCTAAAAAGGGGATGGGCCATGTGTTTAGAGATACCGCTAATACTAGAGATCGAAATGGTCAAGTGTGCAGCCGCCTTGGTTGCAGTAGCAGAGTCAACTCTCCTAAAGGTGCTCAAATTGGTTCTTCTGAAAAAGGTAAATCTTTGAGGCCTTCAATCCGATCCTCTTCAAGTGGCAAAGAAGCAATTGGAAGCTCCTCTAGAACTTTCTCTGGGACTAGTAACCCAGGAAAACCCCTTATAAAGCCCCGGAAAACAATATCGTCTCGGTTAGAGAGTGATTCATCTGAATCTAGTAGTGTACCAGATGAACCAGAAGTTTCAAAGCTTGTCCCTCCCCCTAATAAAACTCAGAGAGGGCTTCAAGTAGAAGTGGAAAATGGAGAGTCTAGTAATGTCATGCTGATGGAAGTAGGGAGCTCTAGTGTAGTATCTAATACAAGATCTCGGAGGAATTTTCATCCGAAGCCAGGATTACATGGTCAAGAAATTAAAAACACTAGTCCAGTGACACGTGCAGGTGCCAGTAAGTATGGGTTGAGGAACCTCAGATGCAACTCTATTTCTGATGTCATCCCTGCTGATTGTTCACCATCAGATTCAACCCTTAACAAAAGGAAGGATATGATAAAAAAGAGAAATTGTGAAGGGGAAAGTAGTTCCACTGCTAGAGGGAAAAAGATGAGCGGGTCTTCATTAGAAGGACGGAATTCTGGTTCCAGAAATGGCATATCTATCTCTGATTCAAGAATATCTAGAAATACTCCTCCTCACAGGGACAGGCCAGACAGCAACGTAGCATCGGTTAGGACACGAAGACCAATAAGTGGTAATGCCAGGGGAAGGCTTTCTAGCCAAGGAAATGCTAATTATGTGGCACCCAATGAGTCTTTTGTCATGATACCTTCTTTGCCTCATTCTAGTGATCTTCATGCTCCTGGTGTATCACATCATACATCTGTAGAGACTCCTTCAAGTCGTCTGAGCTCTTATAGTAGAGCAGGTACCGGCAGTGAGGAGTTATATGGTGTTATGCCTGGGTCTCCTGCAGACTATGGCATCACTCATTCTCTAATAAATCGGGATAGCTTTAGACGTCGCTACAACATGGATGGTATTACAGAGGTAATTCTCATTGTAAACATGAGGATTGCAAAAAAAAATTACCATGGTCTTTAATATGAGAGTTCACAACTAAATTACTATTTTTTAATTGTATTTAGGTATTGTTGGCACTTGAGAGGATTGAACAAGATGTTGAGCTAACACATGAGGTAATTCTTGATTAAGAATTCATTTGCCTTAATATACCAGTTATTTGATGCATTCATTTTGTGTATTTGCAGCAAATTCTTTTACTGGAGTCGAACTTGTTCCTTACTGGACTAAACTTCTATGATCAGCACAGAGACATGCGATTGGACATTGATAACATGTCATATGAGGTTTGTTAACGTCAAAAGGTGCTACAATTCAGTTTGTTATATTTGTTTTCTTAATTTCCTATTCTTTTTCTTGAAATATTTACTATGGTTTGAGAGTTTTGTGATTACAACAGTTTTAGATGAAAATATTCATAAGAATGCATGTGATTAAAGCATTGTGAGGATTATAACCAAATTTGAAGTGCTGTTTAGTGGCAGTACGTAATATCTTCAACTTCTAAAGGAGAGGTTTGAAATTTAGCTAAGTTGAGGGAGATGGCTTTGAAAAGGGATCATTATCCTTGATATTACATGCATTTATTTTGGGATAAAAAAAGTATAATTTTTTTAGTTTTAGCTATTCTCACCTCCCAAAGTATTCTAAAAATGACAGGAACTACTTGCTCTGGAAGAGAGGATGGGTACTGTGAGCACAGCTCTAACAGAGGAAACACTTTCAGAATGTCTGAAGAGAAGTTTCTATCAATCCTCACCCTCAGACCATGCAGCTGAGAGTTGCAATGAGGATAACGATGATACCAAATGCAGCATCTGCCAGGTAATTTTTTCACATCAAATGAAGATTTTTGCATCATTTTACTTTTTTCATGGCAACCGGGGTGTCATTGAACACCATCATGGCTCAAAGGCTTATTGTCCGCGACAATCTACCTGCGCGTCCCATCGGAGTCAGTTGACGCATAAATTAAGTGTCTATTAGCAGAAGGGTCTGCCCCATTTCAGTATATAACTGAAACTAGCACACCTTGCTTTGTATAGGCATTTAAGACTACATTTTTCCATCCTTTGCACAAATAAAAGGTTCTGCCAAGATGCGGTGGCATAGGTGGCTTAGGAGTCGGTCCATACCTCAAAATGGCGTGGGTTCAATTCCCTCTGGCCGCTTTGAGGCTTATGTTGGTGGCTAAAGTGTAAAGCAGGCTTTCTTTCCACTATCTCTGGCGTAAATCCTCATAGAGGTTGAACAGGTCTGCCCTTGCCCTGGCCCTGGCAGGTTACATACCGGTGTCTCCCCCGCTAGAACTTTCTTGTACTAAAAAAAAAAAAGTTGTAGGATTAGTCACTGCCGCTCAGACTGATACACACTTATTGTTACAAGATCTGATTTTAAGATAAATTGACTTGAATTGTAGGAGGAATATGTGGATACAGATGAAGTGGGGAGTCTGCAATGCGAGCATATGTATCATGTGGTTTGCATACAACAATGGCTACGGCTAAAAAACTGGTGCCCTATTTGCAAAGCATCAGTGGCACCTTCAAATTCATCCTCATCTCATTAATTACATTGTTAAGGCAAACGAGGGAGACAGATTTCTTTTTATCCCCTCTTTCTCTCTTTTTTTATTTTGGATCACTTTTGTACAAAATACAGTTGCTTCTCCTCACCTCTTCTTATTGGTCATTTGTACATAGCCAATATCTTCATCCACATTATCTAATAACACAAGCCACATGCTTGATAGACTGAAATTTCTTGTTAAGCAGCGTATGCAATATTCTCATCTAGATGTCCTTCCTTCTTGCTTTCTCTTTTTTAATTCTTACATAAGATGCCTTAAAGGAGGATTTGGAAGGAAAAGTAAAAGGAAAGGCAAGGAAGTTGCTTTTTTCTTCTTCTCACTATTTGTATTATATTATGAGGTTCTAGATGTAGGTTGTTTAGTTATCCCTTAAATTTTATAAAGCTAGTTCTTATGTGAACTAAATTTTAGACTTAAAAATTGTAGTCCGGATTTTTCAGACTCTTCATTTTTTTCTGTTTCTCTTCTTAATCTAAGATTTAAGAGTGGCTCTTGGATAAGATGTAAAACACTCTCATCGGTCAATAAGTAAGTCATGTTTTTTGAATTTAAATAATCACAATCTTTTATATTTATATAGATAAATTTAATATTATAGTTAGTTTTGAAAAGCTTTGATCTCAACCAAATAAAACCTAATTTTGATCTATTTTTTTATTTGCATATTTTGACTTGTTGGTTACGTCTTATGACATTTTAAACTAGTTTCAGTATTTGACAAGGTATATCTAATGTTCATTGGGGTAAATTTTCCTGTCATGTAGGAGGTTGAATCAAAGGACATTTTCCTAAAAGGAATACATGCAATAATCCCCCAATAAAAATTGTGAAAATTTGTAAAAAGAAGTAGTAAAGTAAGATCCATAAAAAGTGACAAGCTCCAAAGCAAAGAATCAAAAATTCTTCGTTTCAGTAATTTCAAAGTGAGAAAATGAAATTTTTTAATGAAAATCATTTTATACATCATTAAAATATAAAATGTGAAAAATAAAAATACTCATTTTTTTAGTTATAACAATGAAATTGTCTTATATTTTTCACACTAAGCGTTTACTCAAATACTAATAAAAATAATTAAAATAGTTGTTGTGGATTTCCTCAATTGGGTGGCCTATTAAGGCAGGTCCAAATCCCTCAATTGGGTGGTCATCAATCCTCTTTCCTTTCTATCCCCACATGACAGTGTTTCTAAGGTAAGACACCAAAATATCTTACATTGGGATACTATTACTACCTCCCTCGGATAGCCTCCCCAGACACCCTAAATATGTGCTTTCTCTCCTCAGCTACAGTGCAGTGACTGCCACCTGCATAGTAGGAACCACATTACTGTTGCAATCGATCTAATGGTAAAATTGATTGTTAGTAACCCTACTTGGTTGTTACAATATCCTACCCTTTAACAAAATTGAGGATTGACCAAAATTTTGGTCTATTGAAACATAAATTTCTTAAATTTTGATCTTTTGAAAAAACAAATTATAACACAAGAATAATAACAATATTTCACGAATAATACTAATATTCAAGTAATTATGGACTATGCATGATATCACCCACCCAACTTAAATGATATAAAAAATATGAATTCTTCAAATGAAAAGGGAAAGAAAATGAGATACTAAGCACAGGACTATCGTTACTGTAATAATTTTAATGTATTTGAATTCAAGAGAATCTTGAAAAGTAAGAAAATGAAAATTATTTATAGCATTAGTTATTATTTGAGTTAACAAATTTAGTAAAAAACTTCAAAATTAATATTAATAATAATTGTATTATTCATGATCTTAATTATTATATATTTAATTATAATATATGATGCTAACTGATAATTAGAGGATGATAAAAATGAAATTTGGGACGAAAAACCAATATCATGTCACATAGAATCATCCTCAAATGTTGTAGGGCAATCTTGTGAGAGTGAACAGGTTCTACCACTTGGCAGCATATGGTCTCACGGTGGGGCAAGGGGCGAAAATTTCTTTTGTGCATCGCATATATTTAAGTTAGTAGATTTTTTTTTTAAGAATTTTTTTTTTATATTTTACTTCATATCTTTTTAAATATTTTTCATCAAATCTTGAAATCTTTTCTTTTTTAGTGCCGATATTGGTAAATCAGATGTACCAAAAAAGTGTTGGGGTGGGGGCTAAAGTGGACTAGATGGGTAAAAAAAATTTACAGGAGGTTAATTTTAAAAAAAAAATAAAAATTGAGGCACTCCAATGTTGTTAAAATCTTTATCTTAAGTAAAATCGAAAGAGAATTAAAAATCATAAAACTTAAAATCATAACGTAAAAAAATCATAAAAACGTAAAAAATGTTTGAAATATTAGTAAAATCATTTTGATAAAAAAAAATCATAAAATCGTAACGATAAATCGAGATTTTAACAACGATCGTTAGTCTGCACCCTACAATATTTGGTGCTGCTCACAAAGAAAATGAGGTTTGAAACGTACCCAAATAATTCATAGCAACGGGTTGCCTTCAACGTTGAAGAACGTGATGCACATGTCTATGACTTCATGACTTTGGGGCTTAATCTTTTATGTTTTCGGAAATAATTCCAAAAAAGCTCATGAGTGAAAGCACTACATACCCTACGTCCATTCTCATTTTGTATTAACAAAGGGATGAAGGTCATGAGAAGTGGAACGCATCCATTTGATGTCTTAACATACGTGTTCACATGATGTTAAATGTTCCACTATAAAAGAAATTCTATTTTTTGAACCATTATTTTCACGTGCATCACAAAGGCTGTAGTAGTGGCATGCTTTCCTTTTTAAGAAAAAAACGGAGAAAAGTTTGTACATAAAGGCGAAAAAGCCTTTTCAATTTTGGGTGTTGAAAGAGAAAGGGTTATAAGAAGGAAAACAAAACCCACTTCTTATTCAATAACTGGGTGCCAATGATGCTTTAGACTGCATAAGAATTAGGTAATTTAGTTACTCGGGTTTTTCATTTTCTAGTTCTATGATGATCATAGTAAGGTATGTTTGTACTCTCTGTAAGTTCATTCCAGAACGGTGTATACAAATCTTTTATAGCATACCTAAACATGGAGGATATTCATCTTAGCATTTTTGAGAACTTCTAATGCATTACATGTTATCCATCTTGCTTTTCCATTTCATCATGACATAATTCTTAGTGGCTATGTAGAAGAACCTTAAAATTTTACCCCTCCTGGCTATGGACTATTCAATCTTCTATGATTAAATAGCAATGTAAAAAATAACGGGCGGGATATTCTTACACCGGTGCAAGAGTTAGAAATTTTACACTCAATCTTGACCATTGATCCACTTATATCCAATGGCTCACATTACTAAAAGATTTGAGCCCTTAAATATAAGTGAGATCAGTGGACAAGATTAAGAGTGTAACTTACACTGGTGTAAAATGATCCTGACCCAAAAAATAAATATCACTCTGAATTAGAACAAAACTCGAGCAGACATATCCCATTTTTTCCATTGGAAAGAAGTTGATAAACAGATAACAGTTCTAAAAGAAATAAATTCCAAATCATTGGATGACCATTTGGGGAAAAAAAAAAATTAAAATAAAATATTAACTATACTTTCTGTTCATAGTTTTTTAGACACAGTCAAGTTTCTCCAAGTTGCTGCAGATAAACAATTGCACAACCAAAATATAAGATCAGAGAGGAATACAATCAAAAGCATTATGGATTCCCTCTTACCCCTCTTCAGCCTGTTCATTCTCAACTCAATTTCACCAAATCTGAAAGTACTGTGCATTATGTAAGTACTACTACCTTGACAACAAATGGGATGCACTTGGAATCAGCTGCTTCTGAACACTGCTTGTTGCACTTATGAATACACATGTCATCTTAATCAGGGTAATCAGTATTCACAATGAGTACCAAATACCAGCAGTATGGTACACTTCAGTCTTTGAGAAAAACTGCATGTTACCCACTTCAACTTTAGCCTTTTGTAAATCAGTGCCTGAACTTTGAGAAATTTGCAGATGGCGTCTGTTTCCTTCCAACTTTTGTTAATAACCATGAACTGAGGTGTTGACATCGAACAATTTAAAGATTAGATGGAATGGTAGTGCATATTTGCATATTTTTTAAGAGTCAAAACTAGAAGTTCAGGCACATGTTATATTGAACTTTTCACTTTTCCCAAACCTTGGCTCTCTTAATGTAATATCATTCCTCACAAGGCCACCCTTGAGAGTGCCTTCAAAACTTCTACTCATTACCTGAATCTTTGAGAAACTCCAAAACTTAGTTGCACCTGCAGAAGATTTACAAGATGATGCCAAGTACAACAGCAACTCAGATCACGCATGGCCTTTTTAAGTTATAAGGAGCAATACAAATAAAATCCAATCTCAATATTCTAAACAATAAATATACCGAGTCACTAGATAAAATGAATGCATAATTCACAATATCATTTTGGCCCGGACAATGTCTTAAGTTGTACATTATAAAAAACGAGGCTCCCCAATACCACTTTTGTGAGGGGTTTAAAGCCATAATCCTGGACCCGCCCCGAATCGGATTAGTTGCGAAGTGATGAACCGATTGAAATATTTCAAAAAAAAAAAAAAAAACGAGGCATCTGAGTGACAACCACGAGGATAGAATAGAATAATAAATTTCCAAATATTCAAAGAGTAGTAATAAACAAGGGAACTTCAATGGTCATTAGCATTGAGATCAAATCAATCTCCATAATTTAGCTTTAGCCTGATATTGGTTGCATATTTCGCACCAAGCGACACAACAGTCTAGCTTCTGATATTTAATATGGATCACTGACACTGGTAAATTACACAAGAAGCTCAGCGTTTATAATTATGGTAAAAGACAGACGAAATAAAACTCCAATTAAAATAAGCAATTTGCCACCCATTTATAACGTGTTCAATGCAAGAACAAAAGAAACATCAGTTAAAAATGTACGAACAACAATTGGAACCTAAAGCAAAACAATGACCACACTGAAAGATCCAGGTAATTTTCAACATTAGTAGTAGAGTGACGTTATCGGGTGCACACAAAGCTACAAAAAGCAAATGTGTCAAGAACGTTTGGTGATCAATAGTATATAAACATTTCTAAATGGTTAAATGTAGGGTCCATTTGAAAATTCATATCAATAGACCACGTTAATATGGCATTTGCAAGCTGCAACTAAACTTTTTTTTTTCACTAACCAGTAAATCTGTACATATTTTACGAATTTATAAAATTATCTTCATATATTGTGTAAATTGCATCAGTTGCTTGTAGTAAAAAATAGTATAAAAACAAGACAAATGGCAAGATCATGATTCTTTTTTCTCTTTCCCCCAATGCATGTATGAACTACATGCAACAACCCATTTGCAGTAACTTCCTCCAATCTGCCTGACTTTGCACAAGTAACTGGTTCATCAGATTCTCAGCAATACTGTTGTTTAGCATACCACCATTTTTCATTACATGAGTGTCAGCGTCATTTACATATATGAGTAGAAAATGTTCCAATCATTTGATAGAATTGAATGTAGACACCTATTATTCCCTTCAATTTTTCTGAAGAATTTTCATGCACTGTAGGCTTACTCTGCTTTTAATTCCAAAAGATTTCTGATTAGAGATCATATACCATATGCCACAATGAATATAATAATACACTAAAACATAAAAAAGTGCAAGCAACTTTTATCAGTCAAATTTTAAACAAATACATCAAGATGGTCAATGATTAACTAATACAAGGATAAATTACGTCTCCTTTTCATTGGCAGACTAAAACAGAGGTAATAAGATTAATGAAACATCAAGCGGATAAGATATCTCAATAAGCATAAAAAAAATGACTCTACATAAAATTGATGAAATAGATATATGTCAAAATTTATAAGACCCAAATTTTATTAGAAATAACAATTACAGTCACCAAATTAAGTTGCACTAAGGAGCAGTGTAAGTTACAAATCTACACAAAAGGACTAGAATACAAAAACACTACTTTGGGTATTGGTGAAATTTGGAATCAGGGAATTCAACCATTAAACTGAAATCATCTGGGAAATTTCAATAGATGTTAATGTGTTATTGATATTGAATTTCAATCAATCCTCAGATTCTAAAAATACATACAGAGCGACCCTGTAGCTCTTATACATGTCATAGTTCCTTGATCCCAGCTACACAACAGTATCCCTGCAAAACTTTCTTAGTTGTCTTTTCATTGGCCGTAAAGCAAACAAAAGTCTTGAGATCTCTAGAAATGGCAAATACAGCCAACATCAATGCTAAGAACATACAACAGTGCAACCAATCCTGGGTTTGATTTGACAGTACCCTTGGTTGCAGGTAAATAAATTTCTGATTCATCCAAGCCCTACAAAATAGCAGAGAGTCCAGAGATACGAAAGACTGAAGCTCAACCAGTATTTCATCCTGAAAGGGAAGGAAGCATCCATTTGGAGCCATCTGGTTCATACTGGCACAAAGAACAGAACTGAGTGTCTGATGATCACCAACCATTGCTGATCCATCAGAACCGGAAGAGCTTCTACATAAGACAAATCTTCATAAATGTGTTATTCCTCAAACGATTGCATAGATATTTTCTCCAACAGCAGTGGCCAATCGTCTCCAAGTTGCTGAGGATTTAGCTCCATGGCAACTTTAAAATCATGCAAAGAAACTGAGTGTGGTGATCTGTGTTCAGGCACGGGTTCTGCCAGCCCACCAGCACTCTGCATGTGTAAATGATTACTTGGCCACATGCCATTGATTAATTTACCCTGAATCTGCTGTTTGGGGACAGGGGGCCGCCTCGGGTCATTTGTAGACCTAGCTCCTACTAATTCAACAGAAGACCTGATCAACCGTTTCAAGTACACATCCAACATATTATTCAAGATATTGGCACATTCCATAGAAACATCTCCAAGACCCTGTACTGTGGCAATCTGCTCCATGCGCCTTCGCAGAGTCTCTATATCGGACAAGCTACCACTGTCACAGCAACTATCAAAATCACCAGTGCTACCCACTGGCAATGCTTTGCGGGCCCCACCTACACTTGCTGAGCAGTAAGGAATACCAAGTGGTGCTACCAAGGGACTTCTGGAGAAACTCAGGCGGTTTAACTGATCCTCCTCTTCCCCATCTTTAACAATTGAAATTTCAGCCAGCCCTTTGCCATGTAATCTTGGTTTTTTTACAGGTCGCTGAACAGAGTCCCCCCTTTCATTCTCAGGTAGCTCAGCAACAGCTTCAAGATGCTGTATTGGCCTCTGATAATCACATGGAGTAAGAATTCCATTCTCCATATCAACTTTAGTGCCACTGTCTTCTGTCCCCATGAATTGGTGAGAAACAGAATCGACCTTCCCATTTGGTCCAAGAGGGCTTGGTCTATCTCTCAGCTTCCGGTCACGTATTCCAGACCTAACCTTACGTGGGGATACTGGCAAAGCCCCATTTGACCAAATGTGTGCATTTTGATTTTGATTTTGGAAGCTGGAAGGACTCTGTTCGTGCCCATCTTCTCTACCAGGAGATATGTCTGTAGCATGTGCTCTGGACTTTGGGGTACCTGATGACTGGATTGGTGGTGGGGTCTTGGCTTGGCAGGCATTCTTCAAAATTGACTTGATAAAATGGTTGTGTAGTGGAAGATTCTCCCTCCCAAGTACTCGAAGACACAGCTTATCAAATTCAGTCTTGCTAAGCTTCTGGCTCAGAAACCTGTTCAAGTAATTAAAGTACCGCTTCGACTTATCGGCTCCAATCCTCTTTATAATTTGAACTCTTAACTCACCCAAATCAATTCTCGAGCTCTGCTGGGGTTGCATTTCTCACAAGACAGATTCATACAACGCCCAACAAATCAGAAAATAACCCACCCACCTGCAACCTCAATTTGAGCCAAATTGCTGTTGTTTATGTTTCCAAAGAATCCAAAATTTCCCCTCACCCATATCAGTGAATACAAATCAATTAGCTACAAGCAGCGCATATTGAAACAAACAGATGCTTGAATCATACTAATAACAGTAACCCAGAGAGAAACCTGCAATTCTGAAGCGAAATCCGGGTACCCTTGAGCCTAAAAAAACCCAAATTCACCAACAAACAGACCACTCAATGCAAAGACAAATCTCATCTTCCCGACGCCAAAACCCTAGAGATCAAACCGCAACGGAACCCACTAACTCAATGAATTGAATGGCAAATCAAAACCCTAAGTTTGAATCACCAAACCCGGGTCCGAAACACCATGGTTGTGTCGAACAGCACGAAGCGAACATTACATCAGTGCACCAATTTAAACCCTCATTGTTTCACCAAATTCCAAAGCTTCGAACTTCAAATTTCGAAATTTGAAGTAGAGCGGTAGAGATCAGTGAGTTGGGGAAAACTGTATTACGAGAAAAAAAATTAAATTAAATTAAAAAAAAAGGAACCAAAACCAAACGAAAATTAAAAAATAAAAAGGAAATTCAAATTGCAATTGAAGGAAGCACAATGAAGAACAAAAACTGAAGGAAGCAAGTGCGTAAATGAAAAACAAAGGGACTTATACATTGATTGAACTCTTACCTTCGCAAAGTTCAGGAATTGCATACAAATCTCGAACCTCACTAACTGGGTTTCAATCTTCCAAGCTTCGTCTTTTGCCTCTCTCTTTCTTTCAATTTAATAATTTTTTTTTCTTCTTGTTGTTGGCGATTTTATATTGAGCTTTGCACTTTGTAGCTCGATCGCTGCTAATAGTATCGTTGCTTCCTCTTCTTCGCTCTTTTCTTTCTTCTTTTTCTTTCTTTCTTCGTATCTCTCAGCAGGTCTTCCCCTTTCCAATTATAAAAAAATTATAATTATAATGGATAATCAACCGTTAAATTTCCGCAATCAATGGTTGTCATTTACTGTACATTAATAATTAATTAATGAATTTAATTTACGAAAATCATAACGTTAATTGACATATTAATATATGGTTGTAAGATATTATAAAAAAAAAATAAAAAAAATAAGTATACCTATCTCATTGATAATTAAGTGATTTTATCAATCAATTTTTTTAATCAAATTGTAAAATTGATATTGTTGCTCGATTTCTAATAGTTAACATTGTTGCTCGATTTCTAATAGTTAACAGTTCTGATATTTTCACCCAAAAAACAGTTGTGATATTTAGATGATACTCATCAAATATTGAAATCATATCGTGTAATATTAATTTTAATATTACTTACCGTATTTTAGAATATTTTATGGGATTATTTTCTCGGGTAATGTTATACTTACAATCTAATTTCTTTTACAACCTCTTACGATTAATATCTTAACCGTTGATTTCCGCCAATCATCGGTTATGATTTATTGTGAATAAATAATTAATTAATAAATTTTATTGACGAAAATCTTAACCGTTGATTGACAGAAATTAACAGTTGAGATATTGGTCATAAAGAAAAATAGGTTGTAAGTATAACTTTCCCCTATTTTCTCTAATTTTTTATATTTTGTGATTTGTTACTTTTTTTATGAATTTTTTATGTGATATATTATTTCATTTTTTCCAATTTTTCTCCTACCTTAGTTATACAATATTCTAATTCAGAGTCATTCGGCCAAAATTTTGTGACGAGTAATTCATACAATGATTGAGA
Source organism: Gastrolobium villosum (assembly GCA_032173675.1). Classification (NCBI taxonomy): domain Eukaryota; kingdom Viridiplantae; phylum Streptophyta; class Magnoliopsida; order Fabales; family Fabaceae; genus Gastrolobium; species Gastrolobium villosum. The sequence goes on along the minus strand of JAVKPL010005716.1, from coordinate 202,335 downwards.
TTCTTTTAAAAAGTCTAAATTTTTCATCTTCAGGAAGTTTTTTTTTTTAAAACAAATTTAATTATATGTGTCATGGGTCACGTGAGACATGATCCATGGTACAACCTAATTAATTTAAATTTAAATTTTGAATTTAAATATAATCATGAAATTAGATTTCATGACAATGGAAAAATTTCAGGAAATCAAATAATTAGATTGATTGGCTCAAATTAAGGAAATCAATCAATTAGATTGATTGGTTAAAATTAGATAAACCAAACAATTGGATTGATTAGATAAAAAAAGAAGAAATTTCCCCAATATGATTGGGAAGCAGTGTTATTAAACCCGAACCGACCCGGCCGGGTCGACCGGTGAACCGGTAAACCGTTCATATAACCGGTCCGGTTCAAGCAACGAACCGGCCATGCATCAGAACCGGTGCGACCCGATCCGACCCGGCCGATTTTCATGAAAACCAGTGACCCGGTCGGTTAACCGGTGACCCGGCCCAGTCCGAAAAAAAATTCCAAATTTTTTTTTCAATTTTTTTTTCATAATGGACATATTTAAATATATTTTTTGCTTATTGACTTTCATAATTTATGTACCTACAATATTAATATTATCTCAATTATGCACTATGCAGAAAATTTTGATTTGATTTATAGTTAGAGATGTCATTTTCTGAACCTAAAGCTTCGTGTCACAATCATTATATTTTTGTTTGATCCTTTATTGTATAATAATATGTGATTTATTATTTTTTTATTAAAATATTTGAATTTTTTGTCATTTTTGCTTAGATATTTGAGTATGTTTATAATTTTTTAATATAAATTATAAAATTCCATGTAATTACCAGGTCATGCGGTTGAACCAGTGACCCACTGGTTGAACCAGTGACCCAGTACCTCGACCGGGTCAATGACCGGGCCGGTTTTTATAACATTGTTGGGAAGTGATGGGGCGCTAATCAAGGGGTTAATTAGTCATCATATTTAGTTTCTCTTTTTTCTTATTTAAATAAGACATTTTTCTTATTTTGCTCCATACAAAAATCTAGCCGAAATTACTCCATTCTTTGAAAAGTTTGATAATGTGTTACTGCATTTTTTTGTTTGATAATTGGCATTTGTGCACATATTTATTTTGTTTGATAATTGGCATATGTGCATATATTTCTTCTGTTATATGTGTGTCTTCTCAAGTTATTCTTCTGGATTACATATTCCAAATATAATTTTATAAAAAGTCTTAATCATACAAACGGGTAGTGGAGGATTATGGTAAGGGGGTGGTTAAGACTTGAAAGGTTCCTAATTTGTATCGAAAATATTTTGATGATTCTATTGGATGAACATGTAATACTTTTGATTTCTATTTGGCATAACTGTTGTGAAATGATATAATTTGCTTTTCATTATTTTATTAATGTATGTGTCTTATAGGTGGAAGGATCCATGCTATTGTGAAAGGTTTTTTACAAAGTCCGGAATAAAATTCACCAAGGACATATCTATTTTATCGAAATTTAGGAGTTAGTTTAAATAGTGACAATTTCAGGCCAAGTAGGCATAATTATCGTCTGTTTTTCAACTTGAGAACGAATGTTAAATCGATTGTTAATACTAGTTTCCTACTGATGAATTCGATTTTGTTGATTTTGACATTACTAAAAAAGAAGCACCGGACTATACTTATTTAGTAGGTAATAAAATACACAAAGAGCTAAAATCACAAAGATGTTCAGAGTTTAATCTCTTTATGCGAAGTTGAATGGTTAAAAAACTAATTCTACAAAGTTGAACCATAATTTTCAGTGAATATAAATTGTGAAAAGTATTTTTTCAGTCACTAGAGATAAAATTATCTCCAGGGAGATAAAATTATCTCCAGGGAGATAAAGTTATCTCCAGTGAGCTTAAAACGATGTCGTTTTAGGTTATATGATTAAAAAATTATAATCATAACGATTGATATAACCCTGCAATATATTATAATTACAAAAACATCTTGATTTCCGTCTCAAAATAACGTCATTTTGAGCTCACCGGATATAACTTTATATCCGGTGACAAAAATCTTTTACCCATATAAATTTAAGGGTAGGATATTCTTACTACCCATTTTTTCTACTACCATTCCACTACAACCCTAATCACCATCGGATTAGAGAGGAAAAGTTGAATAAAGAGAGAAAAAAAAATAATTTTTGTATCCAATGATGATTATAGTGGTAGTAGAAAAAATGGGTAATAGAAATATTCTACCCCATAAATTTAACCCATAATACCTTGTTGAGATTCTTAATTCTTAATTGGATCTACTCTAATTTTTCACTACCACTGCACCTCCGGTCCTGCACCATCACTGATATCAAGGTTGCTGCCAATATGAGTTGACATTGCATCAACTACAATCATCGCAATGGCAATGGAGAAAATCATATTCGCTTAATCAAATCTGAGAGACTTCAAGACGACCACATCGTGCACTTTGAGAAAGGATGACATAAACAAAGAATTGAAGATGATAACATTAGACAAATAAAGAAGAAGAATAAGAGAATATGAATAGTGGGAGTCATAGCACAAGATAGCCCTCGGGGAAAATGGATTAGTGCAAAAGAATGATTTTTGCTACTGTTGTAACACTACATTGCATATTTGGAGATTTTTTCCGTAACCCTTTTAAAGGTCGCTAAACCATTCTAACTAGCTTGTACTGATAAGAGAAATTAAAAATGCCACAACAACCAAGAGCACAAGAGAACGTGAAAGGAAGAGTGTGAAGTAGAAGGAAAGCTCAAGAGAGATGATAGTAAAATGAAAGAGACGAGCATAAGGAAGCATGACTGGGATAGTAAAAAAAATCATTTAAATTTTTTTAAAATAATTTGTAACAGATAAATTTTTTTGAGAAAATCAACCAAAAAATTAAATTAAAATTTTCTGGCGGTCCAAAGCCTCCACATTACTATCTAAATCACCAAGAAAAAAAATTAAATATTGGGGGTTCCAAATCTGCTAGAAATTGTAACACATAGTGTCATTTTCTTTGAACCCCACAAAATGACCTTAAGAAAACACTTACTTTTTTATAGTGATATGAAAATATTATTATTGAGTCGGTTTAAATTTTTATTGCAACATGAATTTTCCACTAAAGTAAAATTAAAATACCTGTCTAAAGTAAAAAATTAATGTTAATGAAAGTTCTAGTTTTTTGTATACTCCTGTATTGGTTTCTTTCCTTTTGTCTGATATTTATCTCTTAAGGGGTGTATGTTTATTTGTAATGAGTTTTTTTTTGTGATAAATATGTAATGAGTTTTTTAATTAGTATGAAGTTCTTGATTTGGAAAAGTTAAAAATAAAGGAAAAAATTAATGACATGAAAATATTATTAATGTGATGAATTTGAACTTACAATGCATGTTGAGTTACTACTGGTTAGATAAATTTAATATAAAATTATGAAATTTAATATTTATCTAATAGTTTTATTTTTGAGTTGAATTAATTTTTTAAATGGTATACGATATATGTGACCAAGTCATGAGTTTGATCACTATTTTCCTTATTTTATTAATAAATATTATGAAAAAAAAATTAGCATATATAAGTGAATTTATATATTGTCTACTCTTCAAGCCAACTAAACTCTTGTACAAGGGATGTGTTAGAAAAATATAATTTTTTTTTTGTAATACATAGAGAAAATAAACTAGCTAGAACAAAGCGAGGGAAAGCTACCCCCTATAATCTTGAAGAAATCTATCTTTGCAACCTACAGGAGGTGTGTTAAAAAATTGAATAGCCCAATTTGCAGAAAAAGCATGCGTAGCTAACCAATCAGCTACCCCATTCGCTTATCTATAAGTATGAGAGACATAAACCTGCCAGCTTCTCCCCAATAATTCCTTGATACGTAAAATCAGTCCATATAAAGGATGCATCTCACTATTTTGTTTGGAAAATAAATTAATTAAAACTGTAGAGTCACCTTCAAGCCACACCTTTCTATAACCACATTCCCAAGCTATTTGAAGACCCAAATAAGAACCCCAAATCTCAGCAGCAGCCGATGAACTATGCCCCAAATTCTTGGAGAAACCAACTAACCAATCACCTCTACAATCTCTTATAACCCCTCCACATCCAGATTGTAATCCACCTTGAGCACAAGAACCATCTGTATTAATCTTTATCCACCCTTCCAAAGGAAACTTCCAATTAATGAAAGTTTGAATCCTAGATGGTTGCAACCGAAGCCCGCCTTGTTTCAGCAGCAATTGAGCTTGGAAGTAATTATCTCTCGGAAGAAAAGCTGAACGAATAATGCTAGAAGGATCAGTCTCCAAATGCTCAAAAATCTATTCATTTCTTGCTTTCCAAATTAACCAGCACATAATACCAAAAAGAGTTGACCAATTTCCAGACACCTGTTCCATGTAATCAGTTGAGAGATTAAAATATAACCACTCACCCAGATCTTGCGCAAAGAAGGATTGCCACTTATGATGAGGAATCAGATGGCACCATATTTCCCGAACCTTCCAACACTCTTTAACCACATGAAGACAATCCTCGTGACCATAGATACACCGAGAACACAAACTATTACCAGAAATGTGACGACGCAAGCGTTGAGCATTAGTCAAAATGTTATTCCCCAACAGCAACCAAAGAAAAGTTTTAACTCTAGGTAGCCCATTCCAATCCCACACTTTGTCCCAGGAACAACTTCTCAACCCTTGAATATACCGCTACTGGAGACCTAAAGACTTGTCATTTAAAAATAAGTAAGCAGAACGTATCGTAAATCTACCATCAGCAGTCAAAGCCCATATCACACGGTCACTACCACCAAGAGGAGATGGAGGGTGAATATTTACAATGCGCATGCAAACCTCAGGGGGAAAAAGATGATCAAATCTAGACCAATTCCAGGACCCTTCCTCCGTAACATACTGAAGAGTTGAGCAATCTATTTCCTCATCTGGGACAACCTGCAAGACAAAATTAATTAGAGGATCAAGATTTGACACCCATTTATCCTTCCAGAATAACGTGGCATCTCCTGCACCAATTATAATACGAGATCCATGCACCACATTATGCCAAGAGTTACAAATAGCCCTCCAAAGAGGAGAAGCATTGGTAGGAGCTGTAATATCCAGAATTAGATACTGAGGAACTCTATATTTATTCCTTAACAATCTAACCCACAAAGCATCTGGCTGCGTCATCAAGGCATGCCCAAGCTTCATAATGAAAGCTTTATTAAATTGTCTCATATTTCTAAATCCAAGACCACCGTCTGCCTTTGGTAAGCACACATTATCCTAGGCAACCAATGCCATCTTCCTTTGATCTGGTTTAGCTCCCTAAATAAAAGCTCTAGTTTTCTTCTCAACCTCCTGACAAACATGCATGGGAATTAACCCTGTCTGCATGGAATAAGTAGGGATAATGCTTAATACTTATTTGGCTAAAACAATCCTACCTGCAAGAGATAAGGTAGATTGCTTCCAACCATTTAGACGTTGATTCATCCTTTTCATCACATGAGCATAAGAACTCTTAGAAATTCTCCCATGGTGCAGTGGAATACCAAGATATTTTCCAAGATCTATAGTTAGGGAAAAACTCGTCTCATTACTTATCTTAGTGGACCGAATGTGACTGACATTCCTCGAGAAAGAAATCTTCGACTTTTCCCTATTCACTCGTTGACTAGAAGCCTTACAAAAACAATCTAGAATAGCTGAAATTATTCTAGCTTGCTCCATCGAGGCCTCAGCAAACAAAAGAAGTTCATCAACGAAGAAGAGATGAGAGATTGGTGGCCCATTCCTTCGCAGTACCACAGGCTTCCAAGTCCTCCCTTCCACCGCGAGATTAATCATTTGTCCTAGCCGCTCCATGCAAAGAACAAAGAGATAAGGCGAAAGAGGATCACCTTGACAGATACCACGAGAAGGAGTAAACTCGCGAGTCATGCTACCGTTTCAAAGCACATTCATAGATGCTATTGTAACACAACACATAACCAGATTTATAAGAGGATTTGGAAAACCTGCATCAGATAACGTATCACGAAGAAAATCCCAGGCAATTTTGTCATAAGCCTTCTCCAGATCAACCTTTAGAATCATCCACCCTTTAACCCCTTTCTTCTTTCGCATACAGTGCATAATTTCTTGAGCCACAATGATATTATCAGTACCTTGTCTCCCAGGAACAAAACTACACTGGTTAGGCATAGTAAGCTTCCCCATTACCTCTCTAACCCTATTTGCAACAATCTTTGTAACACATTTATACACCACATTGCACAAGCTTATAGGACGAAACTGGGAAATCATCTCAGGCCTGTCAATTTTAGGAATAATATTTAATTATTAATGTAACATTTACTTAAAAGCTTTGGAAGGAAAGAAGGACCGAGGATCTACATAGACATATAATACAAGATTATTTCTATTAATTTATTATTTTTTAAGTATGAAATTAATTATTTTTTAATATACCGGAATAATTCATTGAAACATAGAGCAATACAACTAAGTTAATTAATTCATTGTTTTTTAGATTATTCATTTTTTAAATTAGTGCAATAACACAACTGATCTTTTGTATTTTCAGTGGACAAATTTTGCATTCTTTATTATTGGTAACACCCCTTCCCCCCTCTTTATTATTGAAGATTGTGTTAAGACCCTAAACAACGGTTACAACTATTTTATGATATTCTCGGCACTATGATACTTCGAGAGTAGAAAAAAAAAATATTGTTTTTATTATGGGTTTTACAATTCTCATGTTGAAGGAGAATTGAAATCTCATGTTGTAGAGATAAAAAACATGTGGGACTCATGTGTTAGAAAAAATTGTATGTAGGATCCATGTCAGCACGGAAATCGAAGGGTGTAAGAAAATTTTAAATCTCATGTTAAATGAGAATTATAAAACCCTTTTATTATATGTATGGGTAAAGTGTTTGCTATTTTAAAGGATGTAAAGTTGTATCATTTTAATAGAGAAAAAGAGATAGATAAAGGAGGAGAGAGAGTTGACAAAAAATAAAGGTGTGAGTCCTACTTCTTTATGTGAAATGATATAAGTTATGTCATTTAAAAGGATAAATACTTTTTCCTATATAAACACTTAGAAATTCATGACTTTGCCAAAAATATTTTTTTTTTTTTAAGTAAATATAGATATATCGAAGGGAGTTTATGCCCTTTATAACATGTGTTACGGTGTCATTAAAGGTAGGCTTCTGAAGTCAACTTTCTATTGCAATGATTAATCATTAGGCCACTTGATATCGTTACTCATATGTAAGCTTTAATCCTTATGTGGAAAACTTATGTAATTGTCCTACATATCATTGTGTAAACTTGTTTCAAACAAAATGGGTAACGTGAGAAATTCTTCTTGTGATAAACTAAGCATAAGTCTCCCTGCTATCCATGTTTCGTGCAATTCATATATTCTTGCATTTCGCGTTATCTCTTCCTATCATTGCCTTCTTAGTTCTTAGCACTAAAAATGCATATTTAAATGCAAAATGACCGGATTACAATAAAGTACACATAAAATAAAATGGATTTGGGGATCCTTGTTTCTCTTCCTTAGTGTTTGACCCTTTTTAAGCATACAACTATGAATCGTGTATGAAGGACCATTCTCCTCTCTCTCCATCATTCAGTGGGTTCTTTTAAATCAAAGTAGGTAATATGCTTCTCGCATTTTTACCCTCTAAAGGTCATTCCAAAAATGAATATTGAAAAACGGAAAAGGCAGAATAGCAGAATAATTGAAGAACTATTTAACGTGTGTTATGGATCGGATAAGGGGCCCATTGGCTTACAGATCCAATTAGAGGCAAAGATTTAAATCAAGTATAATTATGGATAGATATTCATTAATGATATTAATCCTAATAGGACAGCATGATAGACAAGTCTATGACCCTTATCAGATGAACTAAAGGTCCACATCATACTATCCATAGGTAACTCTTATAAATAACAGGTAAATCCTAAAGGTACGTTACGCTCTCTCTTTTACTATTATGCTGTCACTATGCGCACACTGTTGGATATGACTCATACTTCGCATATTGATGATAACCCTAGTTGTCGGGGTCAGCAGAAAGGCAACTGGTATTTGCACTGTTGCGGGCCTCTGATTTATTGTAATTTTCTTAGCAATTTGGGTTTGGGCCCATGAATAGCTGCTGTTAGGGTTTTCTAATCATATTTATATTTGCCTTGTAAACCGAGTGACTTGTAACGAGTGGCGGTGAGGTGAATATATACAAATAAGCTGGACGTAGTCTGAATTGGGTGAACTAGGGTAAAACCGTTGTTTGTTTACTGTGCATAGTGATCTGCTTGACTCAAGGGTATCTCTTTCATAGATACCTTGAAGAGGGCACTAGATCCAACATCAACATATCAGTCCATTGGGTTGGACATCTCTATCTCCAAGACAGAACAACGTGAAAATATATAACTATCGTCTTGATTTAGAAATTTATTTTTGTTAGTCCCTTGTTGTTTAGTTTTGAGAGCTTGGAAAGTTCACACTATTCTTTAGCACAAAATTTGTAAAACACATTTTTTTTTTTTTTTTTTGGTATAAGTAAAACACATTCTTTAGCACTTCAATAGAATTTTTTTTTTAATTGGATCGGATTGTGGATGATGTGAAGGTTTATTTTTCTTTAACCAAGACATTCCATTCACATTGTAGTAAAATTTAAGTCGCATGACACAGATATTACTTCTTTTTTCTTTCCAAGATTATGTTAGATGTATACGGTGATATTTAGCGGGAGTTTTTTTTTTTTTTTTTGGTAAAAGATTTAGCGGGAGTTTTTATCATAATAAATTTGGTGCACTCTTGAATTTACTCATTCTTTTAATAATATTTTTTTATTAATTCTTTTGCATGCTTAATCTACAACAATTGTGAAGATTAAGACTATTTTTGCCGGACAATTTGTGCCTTTTAGACCGTGGCAGGATATAGATCATCCCAAAAAAATATTATATTTGAAATGTATATGATGTCAATGGTAACCTTATTGTATAGAGATTAAACAGGTTTTGTTTTGGGATTACAAAGAAAAACAATATTTAATGGCATTTTAAAAAATTATTTATAATGATTTTCCCACATTTTTTGAGTTAAGTACTAGGTCCATTCGAGTATAAAGGGATTCTATTAAATTCTTCTAGCACCAGTGATGTCTACATGACTTTTATAATAACAAGAGTGAATATCAATAAGAACACATGAATCAGCAAACTTTATATCACATAAATATATTGCCACTACATCTTATTTGAAATCTACAACATCCATCCAAAAATAGTCAAGTTTTTTTCTCCTTAATCACGATATCTCGCGGACTTTGAATAAAGTCCTATTAATATATATTCTATTTAAATTTAAGTCTAGTGCTCTCCCAAAATTTTGAAAATCATTTACTAGTTGCGTTTGATGCATATTGGAAAATAATATAAGATAAGCAGTTTTGAATCAAAATACAATTTTTTGTCTTATTTGTTATTTGATAGTTTATGCACAGTACAAGTAATTGTGTATTATCAAGTGAGGACTTAGGGGCTAAGGTGACCGGCCGCCCCCAAAATTTGAAGAAATTTTTCTAGCATAAGTATAATGTAAAAAATTTTCATTTTTTCTTTCCATTAATGTGAAGTAGTTTTCTCCCACGCAGAATTTATAGAGCTTCTTTATATTCTCAGGTCCTATATCTATTGAAACTCCTCTAACTCTGAATGCATTTTTCTCCCTCAACGAAAGTTAATGAAATGAACAAAATAAAAAATAATAAGAAAGAGTGCGGTTCAAATTCTTGTTGGCGCAGACCTGGTGGTAACAATTAGCATATGAAATTAGAATTAAATTATGGAGAAAGATCTATCTACATTTTTTTTTTTTTACAAATTACTCTAAAAGCCTGTTTGGATCCTCTTATTTTTAAGTTAGAAGCTACTTATAAGCTAAAGGTAAAAAAAAAAGAGCTTAAAAAAAGTTAAAAGTTGTTTGGTAATTAAAAAAAAAATAGTTTAAAAGTTGGGTTTTATAAGAGTTATGTTGTAGGAAAAGTGATTGTGTAATGTTATAGAGATTCGTTTTGCGTGCCAAAGTTTTTTTTTTTTGCTGCGGGCCCCATGTTGTGAATGTAGGAAAGTTTTTCTGGTCATGTTAAATGATAGATGATAAACCCTTAAAAGTTACTTAAAAACACATATTTTAAGAAAATTATCTCTATATCTATCTTTATAACTCTTCATTTTAAAAAAAATACATAACTCAAGAAAAACAAATAAGAGCTTAAAAAAAATTCATCTCAGGAACTTTTAGCTTTCGGTATTTTTCTTCATTATAAGAAAGAGAGTTTTTCATTATAAGAATTTTTCTCAAAACATGTTTGACCTAATTTATGCTTACAAGTAGCTTCTAGCTTAAAAAAGAAAGGATTCAAACAGGCACAAATATTTAATTATTCGTATTTTGGCCTCCCATATATTATGTTTGAAGAGAGAACAAATGTTTAATTTTTAGTCCCCACAGAAAAAATTCCTGGGTCCGCCACTATGTGTTATATATTATTTGCTACACATGAGCATTTGATAGAACAATGCAAAATTTACAACGTTAACCCCCAAGGGTAGCTCAGTTGGCAACTGAGCTCCCAAGGGTTTGCTTGAGTCAGGGTTTCAAACCCTGTCTCAAACAAATTCTTGGAAAATCTTTGGGGGGCAGAGGAGGAAAGTGTCTCCTTCTCGGTTGGGGATTAGTCTCATCTTTCCTCCAGTAGCGAAGCTCAATGCACCCGTTGTTCGAATGAGAGGCTAGCCTACAGGGCCGTACCTCGAGGTAAGGTGACTGGAGAAGGTTGTATGGGGATACTTCCGGGTCATACAAAAAAAAAATTACAACGTTAGCAATTAGCATTGTGTTGTGCATTCTTTTTCATTAAGAAAGTACATAGGGAAAGATTTTGATTTTTTTTATTGTAATCTTTATCATGTAGTTATTAAAATAATTTGTTTAATAATCTTAATGATTTCAAAACCTTCAAATATATATAAGGGTTTACTATTTCTCTAGCGTGTAAGAGAAACATTAAACATGTAAATAATTTATTTTATGTAATTTCTTATGATTTTTTTTTAAAAATTATATATAATTTAAAAAAAAGTTGTCTCATTTTTTAGTAAAATAAAAAGAATTTTATATGCATTGATGGCAGGTGATATTTTGCAAAAATTTTATGTTTCTCAAAATAACACATCTCAATCAATTCTCTTATTCAATATAATCACAATGATTCTATTCATAAATATTACATATTTCCTGATCAATTAGGATTTGATTTGTATGTTTTCTATCATCAGGATTGTAATTTTTTATTTCCATAATTAATAATTATAAATTAAATATAAATAGAATGAGATTGGTGATGAATATCAGTGGCTATTCACAACTCTTAATAAGATTTGCAACTTTTATTTTTAAAATTGAAAAACCAATTTGAGCTTTAGCTATGAATACTATAATAAAATCACAATAATATTGACCTCACTATATTTTAAGCAAGTTTCCCATAAACGTGTTATGTAAATGATTTACTATGAATTAGGATTTGGTCAAACTTTAATGAATCGAGAGTAAATTAATATATAATTTGATAAGAGGGATAAAATAATAAAATAAATTTAAAATAGAGAAAAAATAATCAATTAGTCCAATTAAAATCATATATAACACCATTATTATTTATTATTAGTTTAAAAATTAACATAACTTCATTTAGTCAAATAATAATTAATTAAGTAAATTATTTATTAAATTGCATTATAAAGGATTGCAAGTAATTTTGTTTAAACGGGCCATGGCCCAATCTGTACCAGGCCGAGAACCAGTGAGAAGGCCCAGCCCTTTTTTAGATAGGCCCGGTCCTTTTTTGGGTTGGCATTCGCACTCAACCCTGACGCTAGTCCCAATTAGCGAATTGGAAGACATAATATTCACATCAGGTTCAGTTCAGGTGATCGAAATGGAGAGCGATGTCGAAGAATCTCTGAGAAAGAGGCCCAGAAAATACCCGTTTTCCGGCGATTCCTCTTCTCGCAAGGTCCTTCTCTCTTCACGCACATACCATGCCTCTATTCTTTTTTTTTTTTTTTCTTTCTTGATTTCAAGTCATGGATGCAAGTTCCTATCCTTTACTGTGCTCACTGGCAAATTGAAATTTTCATTATAACAAGTAAGCTTAATGCAGATTTTATTCATGTAAATTTCACTACTAGTCCAAATTCTACTAAGGATGATGATCACTCTACCTAATAGTAGAACGTTCTGGAACTTTATGTTTATTTGATTTATCTTACGTCTCCAGAGTTGTTTTTATTGGATATATAATTACCTAAAGTAACTACGAGGCCATTGATTTATATATTTATCTAATAGTTACTTGTAAATTGTTATTGTGACATTGTTTTGCCATTTTATACAATGGCTTTGGTGCTGATGAGTTGATTGGTTCTTCGGCCATGCTTATTTTCTGTTGTAATACTATTTTTTTTTGTTCCTTTATCTGTCTCTCTGTGTGAACTTGTTGTGGAATCATGCAGCAATATGAACCATATGCGGGACGGCCTTATGCAGTTACGGGGGAAGTGGTAATGGTTCTTACTTTCGTAAGTGCTGATTTGGATGAAAGTGTGTGAATGAATATTTTATTATTTCTTTTTCGAAATTATTATGATGATTATCCTTGTTTGTGATATGGGATTGTTGAGCATGCATAAGGGAAAAAAATGAACATAGATGCACTTCAGTGATTCTTGCTGCTTCAATCTTCCTTTTTAGAGTCAAATTGCTGTGTGTTAGGCTTAAAAGTTTTATTACTCTGCAGTAATAGTCTGGCCTCTGGTGGGATGGATTTTTTTGGTAGCTAGTCATTCATCACTTTTTCTAAGATATGCTTTATGAGTTACGGCTAATATAATGGAACTTGTGGATAAATGATAATCTGACATTGCAAGCCAAGTTAAACTCAGAGTGATTGAGAGTCCCTCCACTCTTTGAAAAAGAAACTGTGGGAGTTCTCCAGAAGATTTAAACGAAGGAAACAACTCAATGCTATCAGATAGCAGTATCGTGCAGCCATTTGTTGATGTTATAGCTATTATTTTATAAAGAAGAGAGATATCTGTTTTTTTCCTCTTATTTCCTGTTCCTTGAAGTCATAAGCAAAAGGAAATAAAGTGTTATATAGATTGGAATGAAAAGTATCTATTACTTGCATTGGACTTGGTTGACCCTTCATAAAACTGGGGGGAGGGGAGAACCTGTTTATCTTTTACATTAGCGATATTCTTTAACTGATTAACTGAAGAAAAAGTCAATTGTGAACCATAAATGGAGTATGGATGTTTCTGAGAGTGTTAAATTGATTATAATTCATATATATGAATATGTCTGTGTGTGTTATCGCGGGTTTGTGCCATAATGTTTGCATGTTCTTAAGAGTGCATTTTGGCATGTCCAATATTTTTAATAAAAAGATTTGAAAATTTATGTTAAGCACATATTTCTCACTTTATATGTATTTTATTAATGATTTTTCTTTGCTGAAACCATATTTGGGTTTTCTTTTTATCAGAATTTCATGCAAGATGATGATAATCGTTTGGAGATTACACGGGCTAGATGTAAGTCTATTATCTCATTAGCATTACTTCCATTTTCTAGATAACTTAGAAGTTATTCTATGCTTTCCATGACAGTTGGAAGTTTGATCAAAAGACATGGAGATTTGACAGAGCGTCTTTCTAGGTAAAAAGCCCTTGAAGATGCATATGGCTTCTTTTTGTAGTTCAATATGTCAATGAAAAGTCATCAATGCACTTGAATTTGCAAATTAATATGTACAGAACTTTTTGTACTTGTTCATGTTTACTTTGCGTGCTGCGCCATCTTTTGATTTTCTTGTTTACTCCATGGGGTGGGGGAGGATTAGAAAATATATTTCAACATTCAAGTAGTCAATGAGGAAACCATTTTAGTTCATGGTCATTTGACATGTAGATTCATTATTGGTTTTTACTTTTTAGCATCAATGGAGCTTGTATTTGATAGGAGTGGAATTAGGGAGAATTTAGATAATTGGAGTTGAATTTCAGAATTCAAAGTTTTGCTTGCTTATATGATTTGATGAGTTGATTTCTCCATTCTGCTTTGTTTCATCATTTTATTTTATTTTTTTGTGTAAAGACAGTAGAAATGTTATTGGGAATAAAAGTGAGAAGAAATGTTATCTTATTCTGGCCTTTTCTTTCCATTGTCCTGAGGGCTCCAGTTTCTTTTGCTTCCCCCATATGTATAGGTGATGCTCTTTGTTTTCTTTTAATTTCTCTGATTTTCGAGGAATTCTTGTCCTTCCTTGTTGTACTTTTCTCTCTTCCATGCGATCAGGTGGTCACGGGCTATAGATGCAGAAATAGCCTCTGTACATTTGACCCTCCCTAAACTTCACAATGGTGGGAACCCCATCCCCTAGGTTGCCCTTTTTCTTTTACAAAACAAAAGGCAAGTTAGATGTCAGGTGGTATACAAAGTAGGAACTTTTGTTGCAATTGTTAACATCATAGCATATGTAAAAAAATCCACACTACTAGAAAGATCTCTTCTGTTTTTTCACCTATATTCTTTATAGGTGTGTTTATGTGTAATTTACAACTTTTTTTTTTTAAACTACTTCATACCTGTTAGAGAAATATAAAAACTATTGATGGGCCTTGGGCCTTCATTTACAAGCTTAAACTTTTGGGTTGAAATGATTATTTACATGATATCAGAGTCTCCGTGGCCACGGGATCATGAGTTCGATCCTCACTGCCTCCAACTTTCTAGTGGAATTAGGTGAGCACAAGGTAGAACCAAAAAATGGGTCTGTGTAATATCCACGCTTCAAGCCCAAAGGGCTCTTGCGTGAGAGGGTATGTTAGAAAAATATAAAAACCATGATGGACATTCACTTACAAGCCCGAGCTTTTGGGTTGAAATGGTTATTTACAATACCCAATCAAGATTTATTTGGTCACTTAAAGATGCTCTATTTTATTCTCTTTTCCCGGCTGAATATATCTATGCATTATATGGATGCCTAAATTTAAGATTATCGTTTGAGAATGTCCATTAGTTGTTGTATGCTGTAGTAACATTATCTTTTTAAATATTTACTGGGTTCATAGGGATTCTGACAAGATAATATTTGAGCGTCTACAGAAAGAGTTTGAAGCTGCACGAGCTTCTCAAACTGAAGGTAGCTTTGTCTTTGATGTTGGTAGATTCTTTAATAAATCAATAGTTGACAGTATCTGGCTCTGTCTTGACTCAAGTTTTTTTCTTATTTATTTCCTTTGTTGCAGTTTAGTCTAGTTGATAGGATTCTTTACTTTTGTCCACTTTTCGCTTTATTTATTTTATTTCATTTGTTGAACTCTTTTCAATTTATTTTGTTCGCATGGATGTTATGTGAGTTTCCATCTGTCCATCTAAATGTCTTGGGGATTCACAAGTTATTTGCATATCCCTACAGTTAAACACTTTGATTTTAGCTGTGCTGGTAAGATTGATAGGGGTGATATACTAGAAGCAGATGCTCATCATCTGCAGGATTTTACTACGAATTGATAATCTGTTTCCTAAATGAGCAATCCTGGATGAATGTAAATTGTAATTCTGCTGGGACAGCAGCTTATTCAGATAGGACTAGTAGTAACTTAAGTTTTCTCTAAATGTAGCTCAATTGTCTCTTGGGATTCTATCAAGCATGACATGACATCTTTGACAGACATTCAGTGCTGGTTTCTGTTGTTACCTGGATTACTATTACATTGATGTTTCACTTGATCAAGATAGTTTTTAGCCTCATTTTATGTTCCAATGATTGGTGTTTTCTGCATCATGGGATATCTTATAGACTAAACACCACTTTTAGTCCCGCAAGGATGCAGGTGACATCAATTTAGCCCCTCAATAATAGAAAGTGATATCAGTTTGGTCCTCCAAATAAATTTAGTGTCAAATTATAGTACCTGTATCATAGAAAGTGGCATCAATTCAATCACTCAATCATAGAAAGTGGCATCAATTTAGTCCCTAAATTAGAAGCTTTATTAACAATGTTCTCACGGTCCATCGACAAAAGGTTGATTTTGATGTCACTCTCTGATTGAGTAACTAAATTGATGTCAACTTTCTTTGGAGGACCAATGTGATGACACCTGTATCATTGGGAGGGGGGACTAAAATGAGTGTTTACTCTATCTTAAATATATGACAAGCTTGCGTGCTGGAGGGAGGGGACAAAGCGGCTAAGCGCTGGTTGGGTTGGTTAGAAATAGGGTAACCAATAAATCATTGAATATAAATAGAAAAATAAGATTTTTTAGTGCCTTGTGTGGCTTTGCCCGACTTAAATATAAGTTTATCTTTGAGTGTTTAGCCATCTATTGATTGAAATACAACTGTTCAAAAGTCATATATTAGTAAGAATTGAACTGGACCCAAATAAAAGTAAAGATCTTACTCCTATTTTCTGTTAGCTTTAACTACTCCCCATTAAACCCCGACTAGCGAGAGTAATCCTTGCATGCAGCCGTATCCTAGCATATTTGCAAAGAGGCTATTTTTCGGATTCTAACTTGTGACCTTTCAGTTTCAAAGGAGCAACTTTACCATTGTTCCAGACTTGCTCTCTTTGATGTTAGCTCATTATTTAGAATAAATATCAGGGCCATTTTTGCATGGAATAACAAGGGAATTGAACAGGGAAGCAACACTGTAAAATCTAAACCTTTTTAGCAAGGGGAAATTCTTAACATGTGAATCTCGGTTCACTTGATGAAATATACTTTTGTAACATCTGAAATGTTGACCAACTTCTCTTGTTCATTCATTTTTGTAATTGTAATAATTGTATCTTATTAATATTTATCCAGAAAAATTCTTGACCACCTTCTTTTTGTAGAGATATGTCTAGATGGGGAAGAGTGGAATGATGGTCTACTAGCTACAATAAGAGAGCGGGTATGGCTATGTTATTGTTACCTTTTTTTTCCACATTTTCTGATGTTTGACCTTGATGGTCACCATAGTTATCAATTTGTTATTGAGATTCACTGTTGACATTGATGTTAATGCTTGACTCTTTAAAATATGTTTCTGTCAGGTGCATATGGAGGCAGACAGAAAAGCAATGCCTGGGGATGCTGACATATTACCATGTCCTCAGGAAAAAATTACATATAAAATTGGAAACAAGGTAAAAATTATAAGACGACACATGCCTAAATCACATTTCATGGCAAATGACTAGTAAATTTTCAGTAATAGCAGATAATACTTGTAATTAAGCAGATATGTTTCAAAGATTCTATACAGTAGCCTGAGAAGAAAAATAGGCAGATGAGATGAGGTAGAAGATTAGATGTTGGGGTCATGGATGAGATTTTTATGGTTATTCATTAGTATGCATATTTAACTTAAGTGTGTATAAAAGAGAACCATAAAATCTAAGAAGTGCTTAAAAGAGGAATTGCAGACTTGCAGTGTTTTATGTGGATTTCAATCCTTAATATAATAGATGCTTTGTGATAATATAATTAGTAATGCTTGATCAAGAGTTTACAGATGTATAGACTAAGTAGACAATGACATTTGAAATTAATAGGGGAATTGTCTTATATGGATTGGATTGTAGGTTTTCGACTTTTTGTATTTGAAATTGACATAGAGATATTAAATATTGTTCAGAAATTATGAATTGTGAGTACCAATTTCTCTGTTCTATTTGCTGATGAAGATGTTGGTATGTAAGGGTAGGGAAGTGCTGGTTTGTTCAGAAATTATGAGTTCCTATTTCCACAATTATATGGTGCATTTGGATGGAGCAGAATACTTACATCTTTATGGGTGTCTCTTTTTAACTTGTTATGGGATTGGATTTTATTGATGGCTTCTTCTAACGAACCATATGGGTGAAAGCACTTGAGTGATTTTATATTTAACACATTTCCGCACGTAACAGCCCTAATAAGCTTGAATTGTTTTAACTTTAGTTGAGAAGAATGGGAGCAACATGGATCAAAGTCTAGATCATATGGTTACAAAGGCTTTGATACTGTTTCATAAACCATCTCTCTGAAAAGCTTAAACTCTTGCCTGAAAGTACATGAATGAGATTATATGTAACAATTCTTTTTGGTATTATGTTCATGGCTGTTTCAAGAGAGTTGCCATTTATCATGTGCTGAGTGCTTGGCTGCCTTGCTCAAAGTTATCAAATGCGGATTGTGGCATGTCGCGGCCAACTCCAAAAAATGTTATAGCGCTATAGCGGGTTGCGGTTGCGAAAATAGTGGAATAGATATATGACAGAAATAATAACAAAAAGAAACATTTTTTAAACGCAGAAATAACAGAAGTGAAAGAGAGAGGCGCAGATAGACTAAAAAACACTTAAAAATTTTCCGTTACACATTTAAATTTGGGACAAAATTGACATTTTTCCTTGTGACAGCAATATGGCCCAAATGCGATAACAATGGCCGCTATTGCGTTCCGGTGTGGCGTGGCGCAATTTCTTGCGGCGTGGCACCGCAATGCCCATGCGGAGCTATTGCGGCGCAATTAACTACTATGGCCTTGCTCAGTTCCTTTTTTTTTTTTTCCTGTTTCTTGTTGTAGATATCTTTACTTGCCTGCTTATCTTCTCGCTTCTTGTACTTCCATGTTTTGATTGAATAATGTTTATAATCTCCCCTTTCCCGAAGGAAAAAAAATTGCTGGTATGTGTAGGAGTTTATGGTAAAAGCATTATCACTGCTGTGCTTAGCTTAGTTGTTATTTTGTTTATTAACTTCACCGCAAGATAGTATTTTTAAAATTGGTTGTGTATGTAGAAATGGTGTTAAAATTATGATCGATAAAAGTTTTAGAGATAAAGTTGTGGACGTCAAAAGGAAAGGCGACAGGATTATTCTGGTTAAGCTTGTTGTGGGTGATTTAATCCTGAATATCCTCAGTGTGTATGCACCCCAGGTTGGATTGCAACTAACTGACAAAAGCCAATTTTGGGAAGACTTGGAGGAGGTTTTGAGGGGAATACCTCGAGAGGAGAAGATTTTCTTAGGAGGAGATCTAAATGGTCTTGTTGGTAAAAGCAATGGAGGCTTTGATAGAATCCATGGAGGTTTTGGTTATGAGACGAGAAATGAGACTCAAGAAGATATCTTGAATGTTGCACTAGCCTACGATTTGATGTTAGTGAACACCTTTTTTCGAAAAAGGGAGTCACACCTAATCACTTATCATAGTGGCCAAAATCGTAGTCAGATTGATTTCTTTCTGGCTAGAAGAGAAGATAGAATTTCTTGTGTCGACTGTAAGGTCTACCCTAGAGAGTGTGTCGCTACGCAACATAAGCTGGTAGTCTTGGATGTTCGGTTCAACAAAGTACTTACAATGAAGAAGAGGGCTCAGAACCCAAGGATAAGGTGGTGGAAGCTTAAGGAGGGAAAAGAGAGAGAGTTCAATGAAAGAATGTTGCAAGATGGACCTTGGGAGTTTGATGGAGAAGTAAATGCAATATGGAATGAGATGACTAAGTGTATTCAAAATTTGGGAAGGAGGGTGTTGGGAGAAAGTAAAGGAAATGAATTTCATACAAAGGAAACATGGTGGTGGAATGGAGAGGTGCAAGAGGCAATTAAACATAAGAAGGAGTGCTTTAGATCTTTACATAAAAGTCCCAGTGAAGAGAACTTGCAAAAGTTTAGATTGGTGAGAAAAAATACAAAGAAAGCAGTGCGAGAAGCTAGAGGCAAGGTTTTCGACGAGTTGTATAAAAATCTTGGGAGCAAGGATGGTGAAAGAGGTATTTATAAACTTGCAAAGATAAGGGATAAGAAAAGTAAAGACCTCACCCAAGTTAGATGCATCAAGGATGAAAATCAAAAACTTCTGGTGAGAGATGAAGATGTAAATGAAAGATGGTTGAACTACTTCAACAAGCTGTTTAATGGGGATGGAGATACAAGCGAGGTGGACTTGGAGGACGCGTATGATGATATGAATAGAAGATTTGTACGCAGAATTAATACACATGAAGTTAAGGAGGCTTTAAAGAGGATGAATACTAATAAAGCCTTGGGGCCTGATGGTGTCCCTATTGAAGTGTGGAGAGGCCTAGGGGATGTGGCAATAAAATGGTTGACCAATCTTTTCAATAAGATTCTCTAGACAAATAAGATGCCTGATGCTTGGAGGAAAAGTATGATTGTGCCTATCTACAAAAACAAGGGAGATATACAGAATTGTTCAAACTATAGAGGCATTAAGCTAATGAGCCATACTATGAAGTTGTGGGAGAGGGTTATTGAACATCGCTTGAGGAGAGATACCAAGGTTTCTGTAAATCAATTGGGATTTATGCCAGGAAGATGTACCATGGAAGCCATTTTCTTGATGTGACAACTTATGAAAAGATATCGAGAAAAGAAGAAGGACTTGCATATGGTGTTCATAGACCTTGAGAAAGCATACGATAGGGTTCTAAGGAAAGTTTTATGGTGGGTTCTGGAGAAGAAAAAGGTTCCATCAAAGTATGTAAAGGCAATCCAGGATATTTATGATGGGGCTATTACATGTGTAAAAGCTTGTAACGGAACATCAAGTTATTTTCCTATCACGGTTGGTGTACACCAAGGGTCGGCTCTAAGTCCTTATCTCTTTGCCTTAGTTATGGATGAACTAACAAAAGATATTCAAGAGGAAGTGCCATGGTGTATGCTTTTTGCAGACGATATTGTGCTTATTGATGAGAGCAAGGAGGGTGTTAACAGAAAACTTGAATTGTGGAGAAGCACATTGGAATCCAAAGGATTCACATTAAGTCGAAGCAAGACTGAGTATCTGAAGTGTGAGTTTTCTCTGGTACGAGTTGGGGACCAAGAGCCCGTGCATTTAATTGGTCAAGAGGTACCCAAAAAAGATGCTTTTAAATACTTGGGCTCCATTTTACAAAAAGGTGGAGAGATTGATGAGGGTGTAAATCACAAAATCAGAGCAGGGTGGATGAAATGACGCAGTGCATCTAGGTTTTTGTGTGACCGCAAAATCCCCCTTAAGTTAAAAGGAAAATTCTATAAAACGGCAGTAAGATCGGCAATGCTATATGGAGCGGAATGCTGGCCAGCACATAGGCAACATGAGCATAAGATGTGAGTAGCAGAGATGAGGATGTTAAGGTGGATGTGTGGTTACACAAGGATGGATAAGATAAGAAATAAAGATATTCGACGAAAGGTCGGAGTAGTACCGGTAGCCGAGAAGATGAGAGAACATAGATTGAGGTGGTTTGGGCACATGATGAGAAGCCCCCTGGATGCTCCTGTAAGAACAGAAGTTTGTTACCAAGAGCTCAACACAAAAAGAGGCAGAGGTCGGCTGAAACTTACTTGGAGGAAGGTAGTAAAACAAGATTTCATGGAGTGGGATATAGATTGGCGGACGGTATGTCTTAGAACGGAATGGAGAAAAACTATAAGTATGGTGGAGGGTTAGACCCGTTGTTATTCCTATGTTCCAGATGGTCCATTTTTAGTCCTTTTCCCATTTATTTCCCCCACTTCTTCTTGTCCCTTTCTTTTTTTACTTTTATATATTTAAATATACATATATATATATATTATTATTATTATTTTTTATTTTATTTTTTTTATTTTATATTTTTTTAATTATTTTTTATATTTTTTTTCAACTGTCTTATATCTTTCATGTGGGTTCATCTACCACCGACCCCAATTAATTTGGGATAAAGGTGATGGTGATGTTGATGTTGATGTTGATGTTGATGTTGGTTGTGTATGTGGAAGCAGGTAATTTGCTGTTTGGAAGGGGCAAGAATTGGCATACAATATGAGACATCTTTTGCTGGTAATTTGGAACAAAATTGTTCTTGACTAACTTATTTACAAATACTACCATGTTACTCATGAGATGACATTATGAATGACAAGATGGAGGCTGGATCTTTTTCTACCTGCCCTTTCCCTTTCCCTTTCCCTTGTGTCTTGGCCTTTGCCATTAGTTGATGATAATGTCTGTTCATTTATTGCCAGGTGAACCTTGTGAGTTTTGCCATTGTGTGCTGGAGAGTAAGTCATTTCTTGAAAAGATGACTGTCCTGGAACACACAGTTCCATTTTTCCTGCCAATTCGTGAAACGGAAAATGATCTCCTTTCATCCAATGCAATGGTAAAGTCATTTATATGTTTTGGCTTTGCCCCATGTTTATTTCAAATTTTCTTCTAAGCATTTTTTCTACTGGTTTGCTTTCAGAAATTCATAGATCATGTTGGAGATCTATTGCAGGCATATGTGGATAGACGGGAACAGGTAGACTGCTCATGTATGTAATCATTAAGTGAAAGTTGTGTTTAGTTTTTGGAAATATATTGTCTTCACTATCTGCATGAATTTGCTTTTACATATGGAGCAAAAGTTTACTCTTTTACAATAATGATGTGTGTATTATGGAAGAATTAGTAGTCTAAATATGTTGAATGAAAGAATAATGTCAGAATATGTCGAAGCGGGTACTTTCTGACTAGTTTTCCTGTTTACAAATGTCCACAAAACAATATATTAACATTTGGTTTACCCCTACACTAAAAGCTGGATTTTTATTAAAATATATTCATATTCTTTATCATTGTAATTTGTTTTTTCTTGGTTGTTCCTAAAAGCCATTTCGTTGTTAGTTTAGATTCTCAGAACCCTATCTCCTGCATCAATCAGGGGTGTACTGTGCATCTGGAATTTTTCTGTTTCCTAGAAAATTGTCAAAATGTTTATTCCTGGTTGTAGTTCATCTGAACATTGATTGTGAAATATATCAAACTTGGTGTGTCACTTAATTTTCTGCAGTATGTCCAATATTAGATTGTATGATCATCTTGGAGGGTCATTATATTTACACACTTTCTGATGGAACCCAGAAAATTATAACAATATATTTACTAAATCAAGAAATTACAAACACTAATTCAAGATAAAATGCAGAAATTAAACACCAAAAGACCTCACTCACTCTAAAGCCAAATACCTAGGCCAAAGAGATCCCAAGAGATCCTTTCCAAAGACTCCACTCCAATATTCTGAATACATGAATAATAAAACCCCACCCTAACATCTCTATATATACTAATTCCTAATTAATGGGCTTGGTCACTTTATTGAAGGCCCATCAATACTCCCCTTTCAAAATTCACCTTGTCCTCAAGGTGAGGAAGAGGATGGGTGATATGAGAAAACATCCACCGGGATCCCACTGCTTGAAGCATATTGACCCAATTAGCAATTGCAACATCTTCGTTTCATGAATCATATTATCCAAAATCCATCCAACTACAACAAACAAATCATATTCAAGACGTGCATCCTCCTCTGTCTCTTGGGAGAATAGACGAACACCATCAGGATAAAAAAATCTCTGTGTGTTGAGCTGTACAAACCTTGACCCACCACCACTGTTTCTATTTCTTGTAGTGCTTAGTTTCTCTTCTGATTGGGCTGAATTTATTGTGCCCCCTTCCTTTGGAGATTTGCGTGTACCCAGAAGCTTGTCAAGAGGAGGGGAATTTGAACGAACCTGGGTTGACGAATTTCCAGTGTCACACATGAACCAGAAGTTGCGCCGCCGTTGTTCCGCCATCACCGCAGACGACAGTCGCCGGAATCGCATGGTCCTCCGATCATCACTGCTGTCTCCATTTCCTCCTCTGCCGTTTCCCGTATTGTCTCTCTCTCTTTCTGCGTTGTACCCTAAGTTGACGTTGCCTTTGTTGGGCTGTGTTTGCATCCCATTGGTTCTGATGGGGTTAATTAAATTGGGCCCTCTGTTGGGAGGCCCATTACTAGACTCAACCCTTCCCCTATTTGTTTCACCTGTTAAATTGTAGGGCCGGGTCGTGATTGCAGCTCTTGAATGCTGACCCAAACCAGACCCGTTTCCAGTAAAACACTTATTTGGACCCTCCACATTAATAATTCCATGTTGGGCCGTAGGTGTTGGCTCATTTCTCCTATAAGTGTTCCCCCCTTGTAACCCATTTCGTCCATCCATCTTTCTCCAAGCAGGTCGCCCAATATACCCGCTTACAGCCCCTGACCCGATTCGCCCAACACATGCATCTGACCTGCTTCGATCCAGAAGTGCTTCTTCTTCTTCTTCGTTGCTCACCACTTCACCTTCCGCGAGTTCTCCTCCTTCGGCCATTTCTTCCTCTACAACTGCTTTCCTTTCTTGTTCTTCCTTTGCTTCTTCTTTGATCTGTTTCGCAACATCATTGTTTTTGGATCGGTCTTCTTCGCTGATTTGCTTTCCTCCTCGCAATCTCCGGCGTCTTCTTCTTCAACAACTGATTTTTCTTCTTTTTCTTTTGCAATTTCGTCTTCATCTATGTTTCGATCTGCTTCTCCTTCTTCGTTTGCTCCGTGTGTTGCCACTTCCTTTGCTTTTTCTGCGATTGTTGCCTCTTCTTCCTTTTTTCGTTCTTCATCTGCTATTTCTTTTTCGTCTCTTCCATTGTCTTCTTCTTCTTCCGCCTTTGTTTTATCTTCTTCTGCCACTTCCTCTCTTTTTTCTTTTTCTGCAACTTTTCCTTCTTTTGTTTTTTGATTTGATTCTTCTCCTTCTGCATCGTCTTGCGTATCTTCCTCCACCAAATAAATCTCAGGTATATATTTATTTATAAATGCTCTAGTAAAATCCCACAATTTTGCATTAGGATTAAGACAATTCCAACACCTATACCAGAAAAGCGCGCACCCTCTAAGCCCACACAGAGTTTCTGCTAGTTGTTCATCTTCTTCATTTATTTGTTTTTCTTGAAAATGTTGTTCCATAGCAATTTGCCATCCCCAAGCATCGTCTCCCTCTCCAAAAAATGTTGGAACCATTGTATCAGATCTGGATCTGTTGCTCGATTTTTTTTCTCTCTCTCTTTTTTTTTTTTTCTGTGTGTGTATAGATCTGGACCAGAAGCACTCCCTAGATCGGAAATGCTCTGATACCAATTGATGGAACCCAGAAAATTATAACAATATATTTACTAAATCAAGAAATTACAAACACTAATTCAAGATAAAATGCAGAAATTAAACACCAAAAGACCTCACTCACTCTAAAGCCAAATACCTAGGCCAAAGAGATCCCAAGAGATCCTTTCCAAAGACTCCACTCCAATATTCTGAATACATGAATAATAAAACCCCACCCTAACATCTCTATATATACTAATTCCTAATTAATGGGCTTGGTCACTTTATTGAAGGCCCATCACTTTCCTTTGTTTCATTGAAGAATATTTAAATAGAGTATGAGCTGAAGCTAAATATTCATTTTACTATATTTTTTATTTCAGCAAACCTTGAATGACTTTTTTTGTTGTGCATTGAAGAGCTAAAAGTTAATTTTGAGGGACAAATTCTTTTAATCTACAAATAAGTTTATTCAAAATGGCACCAGGAAATGCTTGTATGGTGTTTAAACCATGTAATACATGAAATTGTAAATGCAAACAATTCCTGGGCCCTTTTGG
This sequence comes from Gastrolobium villosum, assembly GCA_032173675.1. Classification (NCBI taxonomy): domain Eukaryota; kingdom Viridiplantae; phylum Streptophyta; class Magnoliopsida; order Fabales; family Fabaceae; genus Gastrolobium; species Gastrolobium villosum. Next base: position 176,623 of record JAVKPL010005716.1, on the reverse strand, counting down.
CCCTTGGCATAAGTGGGGTGGAAAGGAATTGAATAAGGTCTGCACTTATAACCTATTTGTTAAAAGTTATGTTTGCGGTAAGGGTTTGTCATGTTTCCCTCTTTATTTTAATCAAAAATATTTTTTTATTTTTTCTATTGAGTTTGTTATCTGTCCCTGCTATTTAGATTGAATATCCACCATAACTAAGTATGTTCCACCATAACTAAGTACGTGCAAATAGGCTTATAGCTAGTTTACCTACTAAATATAAATATATCTTGAGTATTTGGAAATTCACGAGAAATCTTTTTGATGTTAAAGAACCATTAAAAGAAAAACAAGGTGGGGGAGCCTAGAGTAGTGGTAAAGCTGCTCTTTGCGAGCGAGAGGTCACGGGTATAAATATGCTTATTAGTATGTCTATAATATTAGAGGAGGGATATTCTTACTACCAAAATTTTCTACTACCACCTCACTACCTATCTAATCACCATTGGATCAATATTTCCTCTTTTTTCAAAAACATTTTAACATTATCTCTCTTTGATCCAATGATGATTAGATAAGTAAGTTGGTATTATTGGTAACCTCCCTTAATATTATGCTATAAACAAACATTTAACTTTTTGTCTCTTGTACATATCATGCAGGTCAGACTTATAAAGGAACTTTATGGAAACCAAATTGGAGAACTGTATCATAGCCTTCCTTACCACATGGTCGAATTTGTATTGGATGATTTTGATTGGTCAGTCTCTTATAGTGATATGATGTTTCCTTGTCATTTTTCTTCAAATTAGGTATTCAAATTTTGCTTGAATCAACATCAACAATACCTTTATCCCAAACTAGTTGAGGTTGGTGGCAGATGAACTCAAATGAAAACTACTAAAAGATTAAGGAAAAAAGGATAAAAATAAAATTTAAAGATACATAAGAGTAAAAAGATAAAAAGAATACGAAAGTTAAAAATAGATAAATAAAATAAAGAAGTAGAGAGATAAAAATAAAGAAGAAAAAGTAAATAATAAGAGAAGAAAGATTGAGAGAAATAAAAGAAATAAAAGAGAAGAAGAAAATAAATAAAATTTATAAAAAGAGGTAAAGAATTAAAGGGAGATAAAGGAGAAAAGGACTAAAAAGGAATTATCTGAAATAATTGAATAATTGAATAAAATGTTTGTAAGGTGAAGTTGGTGCTGCAGCTAAAGTTATACTGCGGTAGTGATGTGGGCTTTTCTCTATCCATTTATTTTTTATGAACATTCTTATGTGTGATATGATGCTAAAAGGTCGTTAGGGTGAGAGGTCAGTGTACTGCAGCTTTCAGTGCTAAAAGAAAGCAGGTGTTAATGGTTATTACACTTAAGTTACTACATTTTGGCTGACCCTGACATTAAAGTTGGAATTACAAATACGTTCCTCAGCAATCATTGGTCTCCATCTTTGCCTTCTGTCAAGTTATGCAGAAAATTTTGAGAACCAACCAAGTACATAGCAGTCTTGGTCAAGTAGCTGGGGGTGCTGGTAAAAATGGCTTATTCAAAATGAAATATACAATGTTTAATTTGTTTGTATCTTAATTATAAAAAGTTCACTGGTTTATATTTTAATTTGTTATTAACATTTCTTTCTTTATGTATCAGAAATTTATAATCAACATTTCTTATCTCTTACCCTTCTTCCTCCGAGGGGAAATAAAATAGATACACGAAGAAGAAAAATAAAATGAAAGCTGAAAGATACTCAGTACTCAAGAAGTCTTTTTTTTTGTTTTTTCCCAGCAAGGTGACAGTCAGCCTTCGCTATGCTGATCTCATTTCAGTGCTTCCATCTCGAATCACAGTGCTAGCCTGGCCAATGTTAAAGAAAAATACTACAGCAACTTTTAACAGGAAGGAAGATGGAATCTCAGGAAGTCATACCGCTCCAGTTCGCCTAACCTATGCAGAAGATGCCTTACGAACTATGAGTCTACCAGAAGGTGAACACTAACTATTACTTTGGTTCATTTCTTAGACCACAAAGTCTTATTTTTCGTTTTTTAATCTTCAACATGGTCTATAATCACGTCCTAATGGGATGTGCGCATTTAGGTGACAGCTATTATAATTTAATGAATTTGGATTATGAAATTAGCATGAATATTTTTTTTTTTTCTTTTTCTTTTCCTATAGTTTCTCCAAGGTTATTTTGCAAGCCTGCTTACGTGTTATTTAATTGTGTTATGTGTTTCTTTATTGCTGGACTGAAGGTTCTCTCTCTCTCTCTCTCTCTCTCACAACTAAATTTGTGTTTTGCTTCCCATACCAGCATACGCAGAGATTGTATTAAATCTACCACAAGCGCTTCAGCAGACGCATCATCAAAGAGCCCCCATCTAGAGCTTCATCCTTCCAGCAGTCTAGATTCATCTGTAAAAATTATTGGTAGTAGAGATGTTAAATATTAGAAAAAATAACTGCAGAAGTTAGTACCTAGCGAAATTGGTCATAGGTTGAGTCCATTTTTCTGTACTATTGTCATAAACTACTTGTGTTTTGCCCCCTCGTTACTCCTTCAATACCTACTCTGGTGTCTTGTATCAATAGTACCACAGGTCTTTATTGACGTCTATTCAAACAATTATCATTCATCTTCGAATAGTTCAATATATATGCAATTTGATTTCATATAATAAGTTCTATCGTATTACATAATTAGCAAAAAGTGGCTAATAGATCTCTCAATGATTCATGTTGCACGTCCCCCGTGAAAATACACATTTTGAAATTGAAGTGTCATCTTATATTTTCCTAAGTACACTGTTGCCCGCGAATCGGATAGTGTAAGTCTCTGTTTGTGTCGAGAGAACATTTTATTGGTGGGGATTGGTATTCGGCTAACTACTTACTGTATGAAATAATTGTAAATTGTAGGCCATGGTGGTTTTGTCTATTCGGCTTTATATTACTTTTGAAAAAGATGGTAAGCCGAAGAAGAGAAATGAGTCTAGTTTTAGCAGGTTTGGATTAGCTTAAATTTTAAGAAAAACAATTTTGTTCTCTGTAGTTTTTACAGCAAGATGTTTATTATAAAGTACTTGGAACACAAAATAAGTTCATTGAACTTCTCTAGATGGATGCATGAACATCCATAATCATTTAAATTTGAAATTAGAATGTATAATATTTCGTTTTGAAGTAAATGCTATCGAGTGCTATGCTTGAGGGTGAAGTGCACTGGGATTCGATGGCTCCTTGTAATGAAAATTTAATCCCTCTTTAATAACTTTATCAATAGCAAAAAAAATTAAAAATGAGCAAGCAACATATCCTGAATGCATCGTTGTTTAGCTGTAGTCCGTAGATTACCATCTTTGCAGTGGGAATCTTGCGATTCCAAAAACCTTTAAAATGGATGGACATCAAAATTGTGAAATGATTATCACTTTATTCCTTTGGAATCTCTCACTCAACGCAACAACAAAATTTAAATATTGAGGGCAAGTTTATCCCAGAAACCTACATGTATAGAGAGAGAGAGAGAGAGAGCTTTTTAAAGTGACCTTAATAACGTTGAATTCCCAAACATAAGACGCAAGTAAACCCTATCAACCATGTTATTTGGTACCTAAAGAGAATAGCATCTCCTCCAGCTACTGGCATAGATGGTATAGGGGAATAACCATTTAAATTTTCACAAAATGACCTTCATCCTAATCTAAAAGGTAAAGACAGATTAACTTAGGTCTTCGTCATTATATTTGTTGTTTTTGATCCCAGACAAGCACTGAAGCGATTTTCTGTTGAATGTTGTCGAAGCTCCTTAAACCGTGTAATGCTGCTGGATTGTATCAATGTCAAGTCCCTTCAGCTTCACAACTGACTCCACATGTCCCTTTAGAGTATGAAGCTCCCTAAGCCTGTGAACCAATTTAAAAAATCTCTATAAGACACTACTACAAATGTAATTTATACACAATCATCCCTTAATATTATAATTACCACTTCATGAATCCTTTCAGACACAAACTTGTTGCCATACAATACAAGTGAAGTCAATGGCTTACCTTGCAACCTCAGCACGTCTCTTGGCTTGCTCAGCAATCTCTGAAAGCTCCCTATAGCTATTCTTGTCATTGAAAAGGTTGGTTGTTTCCGGTGGCTGAAGACCATGAAGAGTCCTCTGCGCAGTTGCCCACTGTGCTTCTCTCTCTTCTTTTCCGTAATCTTTCTTTGTAGTGAAGGCAGTCTGTCATTAGAAAGCATAAACAGGTTTTCAATAATGAACTCTCTGGATTAAGATCAACAATACAGTAAACAATAAAGAAGAAGAAGAAATTACCTTGTTCTCCAAAAGATTATCCCAAGCCTTCCCACTCAGAACATAGCGGATTGCGAATTTGAGTAAATCAAGTGGGACATATGTCACTAAAGTATACAACCAGATTACACCAGCCCAACCCCATCCCATTCCCTTAATTCTCGCGAAGCTCCAGTTAGCATATACTGCTAGAAAAGTTGCCACCTATCAATTATGAAACAAATTATTGTTACAACAGAAGAAAGCCAAAAGCTTTTAATTAATCAATCATTTTGTTGCTAGCTGATAGAGCAGCATGCTACATTCTAATTTATACATGTCCTGGACTACAGGAGTATTGTGCAAATAACTACTGCTTCCTAAGGCAACAGAATTATTCACTTGATTTCTATTAGTAATAGAAGAAGAAAAACAAATTCTGTATATTCATACCATATTAGTAATAGGAACCCTGCATTTTCAGTGAATATACAGAATTTGTTTCTCTTCTTCTCTGTCCTTTCACTTGAAATGCAGGGTTGCTATTACTAATAATTTCATTTCAACGCTTGTGCTCCCAAATCTTAGTTTAGAGATGTAGTTTACATTTTTTTTAATGGTGGTTGTGGATAGAGAGTAAGGGACAAGTGCGTGATTATCGAGACCAAGTTGTTGACAACACAAAATGACACTGTTTCAATCATAAAATCAGAAGAGACACTAACACAAACAACATTTTAGACTAGGTTGCTGATAGGAGAATAAGAGGTTCAAGATTACCAGCTGAGCAATCATAAAAGCACCCAGTAGGAGGAGACCAGGTCTTTCAACATAGGACCAGCTGCGGGACCTAGTGACAAAAATTAGGGCCTGGCTTATAATACTGACTTGTAGGTATAGCGCTGCCATCATTTCTTCAGGGCTTTTTCTCAGAGACCTCACACCAAAATTGTTCTGCAAAGGTTGAAGTTGTGTTCATAGCTATACAATTTTCACTAGTAGGTGAAAATATTGAGGGAAACACAAAATACAAATCATTACCGAAAAGAAGTCGGTATCCTTCATGAGCCAGAAAAATACTACTGTCATTAGTGCCATGTAACTACCTAGCACAACACCGGTAGCAAATATCTCCTTCAGCTTCCAGCTGTCGGGCATTGGAGATGGTTTCACTCGATCCTTGGATATTGTCATAATGGTACCTAAAGGTATAGGGTTTAAGGAAATTAAATTAAACATATTCACAGAATAGTCAAAGTAAACAGCATGAAGGTAACCAAATATTATTCTCTTACCATCATTTAGTATGGCAATAATCAACACCATGAAGGGTGCAAAATCAAACTTCCAGATCAACGCAATAAACATGAAACCAAACTGCCAAAATGAAGAATAGATCACATAAATTGTATGAACTGTGTATATTAGTATGTACAAAATGTCCATATGTTTTTTATGAGTTAACCTTCTTTCGGCACTTACCACAATACGAATGGTGATTGACACCGCATAGATCTGCCATAATCAACAATCAACATTTCTGAGTTTAGATTTCTAAGATATTAAAATAAAGTCAAGCAATTAAAATATATATGCAAGGAAACTAACAGTATAGTTCTTCATCCTTTGGAAAATTGCCCTGCTGGTAAGTACTGCACTGATAATGACACTCAGGCCAGGTTCAGTGAGGACAATGTCAGAAGCACCTCTAGCAGCATCTGTAGCATCGGCAACAGCAATTCCAATATCTGCTTTCTTCAATGCAGGGGCATCGTTGACACCATCACCTGTCATTCCACATATATGCTTCCTCTCTTGCAGCCTCTTAACGATTTCATATTTGTGTTCTGCCGTGTCAAAGAAAGAGAAAAACGGATTAAAACGTTAAGAAGTGTAAAGCAATTTGAAACGTAATTGTATTGTTAATAAAAGTAGCAGTCCGATCCAATCAACTCGCAAAGAAGCCATGAGCGGGTAAAGGATGACTGAAATAGCTGAAAGAAAAAAGCAAAGGATGATGCTACCAGCATTAATATTATCTAGGACATACCAGGAAACACTCCAGCAAATCCATCAGCCTTCTCAATCAACTCATCAACTGGAAGAGCTGAAACGGAAGCATCCTTGCTTTGGCCAAGCAATGAAGAAGACGGATACATGTTTGTTCCCATCCCAAGCCTTCGGCCAGTTTCCTTGGCTATGGCAAGCTGATCCCCTGGAGAATGAGAAACCCACAAATAATTTCTAAGCTACATGATTTCATTTGTAGTATGAAATATATACTACAAGAAGGTAAGACCTCAAATCGTACCGGTAATCATCTTAACATTCACACCAAGGTTAAGAGCTCTTGTGATGGTTTCAGCACTATCGTGCCTGGGAGGATCAAATAGTGGTAGCAGACCAACAAATTGCCATGGTGCACCAGGACTATCTTTTGTTTTCTCAGGTATTTCCTGTCATAGACACAGACCATACAAGCAGATATAAAGAAGGGTATTTCAAATAAGAAATGTTGATATCAGTTTTGCGAACCTGTCTAGCAACACCTAAAGAACGGAGTCCACGCTCAGCAAACTTTTCAATTACTGAATGAACCCTTTTCCTGACATCCTCTTTGCAGTTGCAGAGGTTCAATATCTAAGCAGAAGAAAAACATCTATCAGTTATCTTCGTAAACATAATCACAGATGGTGCCAACAAAACACATATGTACCTGCTCAGGAGCACCTTTGCTAGCTCGATGCCAATTTCCATCAGAATCAATGTAGGTGAGAGCGGTCCTCTTGTCTACGGGATTGAATGGGAGAAAATGGACCTCCCTGATACCCGCTCGTGCCTGGCCAATTCAAAGTAGAAAAATCATATCTTCATCCCAAATTCACTACATTTTTTTACCTTTTATGTTTCTTGTCCGAAAGAGAGATCATTTTGGCATATTTACCTCCTTTGGGTCAGCAAGCATCCCAACTATTGCAGCATCTATGGCATCCTGATTCTCAGTCCTAGAAGCCCTTGCTGCAAGAAGCATAATATAATCCTTCTCAACACCCTTAGCAAAAACCTCAATCAAGTTTCGATCAACAGACAGCTTATTTAAGGTCAGAGTCCCAGTTTTGTCACTGCAGAGGACGTCCATCCCTGCCATTTCCTCAATAGCTGTCATTCGTTTTGTAATAGCACCTTGCTGGGAAAGCCTGTGAGAACCAATAGCCATAGTAACAGACAAAACAGTTGGCATGGCAATTGGAATCCCTCCGATCAACAGAACCAATAGATTGTCAATACCATCTCTGTACTTGCGGTGTTGTATTGGGTACATGACTATGAGCTCAATGACTATTCCAACAGCAATTGAGCAAATGCAGAAATTACCAATTGCTGTAAGAACTTTCTGAAAGTGCCCAACTTGGTTGGTGCTGTCCACTAGATGAGCCGCTTTACCAAAAAAGGTGTGCACACCAGTAGCAATCACAACTGCTTCTATCTCACCCTTCTTAACAGTTGATCCAGAAAACACTTCATCAGAGGGATTCTTTGTCGCAGGAAGAGATTCTCCAGTTAAAGCAGACTGATCAACACTCAAAGCATCACCCTCGAGAAGACGGGCATCAGCAGGAATGATATCTCCCAATTTAATGCTGATTATGTCTCCTGGGACCAAAATTGCTGCATCTTGTTCAGTCCATCGGCCATCTCGGAGAACCTACAATTTGTGTCAAGAGAAAATAAAAAGAACATAAATAAAAGATATAGAACCTCAAATAATGCATGCATGCATACATACAAAAATAAAGTATTGATATCCAAAAAAAATAAAAATAAAGTATTAGATTAGACCTTGGTCTTGGGAGCTAAACCAGCCATAAGTGCAGCAGCAGCATTGCCAGCATTGTTTTCCTCAATGAAACTGATTGTGGAGTTAATCACCAACAGAGAAATAATACCCACGAAATCCTGCCAATCCGGAGGCCTTCCTCCACCATTAGCCAAAGCAATAGCCATTATAGCAGCAGCTTCCATGACCCATGATAAGGGGTTCCACATAAAACCCAAGAACTTCAAAACTTTGCTCTCCTGTTCATGAACCAAGAAACCCGTTACATGCAATTCAACGAAGCAAAATAAACAGGAGGAGAAGTCACAGTGTGAGTTTATGTAAACAAATACCCTTTTCTCTTCCAATTTGTTCGGTCCAAAAACTTGAAGCCGATTGGCTCCTTCGTCTGAGGTTAAACCTGATCTTGAACATTTCAGCTGCTCAAACACTTCATCTACTGGAATATGTTCCTGTGAAGTGGGAAAAACTTTTCAATGCCAAATACTTGACACCACCAACAAACTTTATCTTATGAGTTGTATGTATGTATGTATGTATTATTATTATTATTATTATGTACTTTTTTTTCAGCTACTGCCTATTCTCTTTATAGCAGCTTTTGATATGAAAATTAAATTATAAATAAATATATTATATGTCTGCGAGTCCGAGCGAGTTATCCAGGCAAAAAGAACATATAATAAATCATTTTAAATTTTAATAAGTTGAATACATAATAACTCTTTGTTCCCCATCTAATCACCGTTGAATTAAAAAGAGAAAAAAAGTAATATTTTTTTTAGAATAGTAAAATCGCGCGTGTGTATAAAAGAAAAAGGGCATATGAATGTCAAGGGCGTCAGGGACACGCGTTAGCATAAAAAGAAGCCGGTTTTGGTAGTGATATTCCTTTCTTTACGAGCCATTGTACGTGCGCTTTATTGCACTCTAACCTTCGGCCCAAAAATAAGTTATTATGACATCAACTTTTTACTAAACTTGGTTTATTTTCACTCCAAATATTTGAAGATTTTTAATTTACAATTCCATAAAAATTTAAGAATAGTTGTTTTAGAAAATGGAAAATATTGTTTATCAAAAAAAAATGAAAAATATTTATCTATCAAAACATAGGGCCAGGTTATATTTACAAATTTTTTTGTTTACAAACTATCTAATCATTATTGAATCAAAGAGAGAATGCTAATTTTTTTGAAAAAAGTATATTCTCTCGATTGATCTAATGGTGATTTGTAAAAAAATTAGTAAAAATTTGTAAACGGAATATCCCTCCTCCAAAACATAATAATAACTTCTGTTCGTTTTAACCAAAATTCTAACCAGAAAGAATTTAACTTTTATTTTTAGTTTTATGTGTCACCGTGAAGTATCACAACAAGTACATTCGTGAACCCAAAAAAAAGACTGTTAGCTCAGTTTTTGGTTCAGGCGGCAAAAGATTCCACGCCACCCCCGTTTTCTCTAGTGTAATGATAGTTAGTGAATAAGAATCTATTTAAAAATATGAAGAAAAATTGTTACAAAATTTTATGAACATCCATTTAAAAATGGAACAAAACTATAAGGATTCTAATCATCATATAGCGAATTAATTATTAAAAAAATTAAAAACAGGAGAAAAGTAATGTCACACAAAAATCAGCTCAAAAAACTTGAAAACATATTTTTCTAGTTATCTTGCTCAACTGAATCAGTACGAATAGGAAGAAGAGCTTTAATTTTTTTATTTATCATGGAGTTCGGAAAAAACAGAACTCAATTTGCATTAAACGATCTCATAATTTCCGTTAAGATTTTTCAGTGGAAGCAAAGATATATAGATCATAGAGAGAATAAAAATGAAGATACCAGATCAACGTTCTCGTTTTTGATCTCCTCGAGGCTGATACCTCGCATGGTGGAAGAATCTGGAGAAATAGCAGTCTTTAGAGAGAGAGAGTGGTTTCAAAAGAAGAAATTAATGAAGTGAAGGGTAGAGAGTCATATATAGTACGTTCGTGCTTGAAGGTTTGTGTTAATTAGTGTGCGATGGTAAATGAGAAATGAAGGAAGAAGGGTGGTGCAGTCCTCGTTTTCAGTTGTATGCTGCTTTATATATACGTCTCTCTCTCTCTCTCTCTCTGATTCTAATACACCTTCCCTTTCACAATTCACACCACTCATATTTTCCAGCCTCAGCGTCACATGCATGTACTTTCACAACTTTTTTTTTATCCTTTAACTCAATCTTAACTTTTTTTTTTAACATCTATAATTATTACTAGGGTTTATCATCTATCATTTAACATAATTAAAAAAAAATTCTTACACACATAACATTTTGTGGGGCCCGCAAAAAAAAAAAACCTTCGGCACGTAAAATGAATCTCTATAACATAATACAATCACTTTTCCTACAACATAACTCTTATAAAACCTTTATTACTAAATAGAATAAAGTGAAATTTATTTTAATGTTTTTCTATTATATATGTATTGTTTTACGGTTACTATAATTGAGAAAATGAAATATCAGATGTTATTCTCTCTCTTTTTCTTTAAGCAAAATTTCGTAACTTAATCTAATAAAGAAAAAAAATTAATACAGAATGGTGATGCGGTTGATGCATTTTTGTAGTGGTGGGTCCCACATGGAGACACTTTTAAGCCTCTCGTACAGTTTGACCTGCCACGCGCACCGTCACCCCTTTTGTGCTCACTAATTGTGCTATCATATTATTATAATAATATTATTATTATTGTCTGGGTCTGGGGTAGGTCTGAATGTCTCTTCCCTTTGATTGTTTTTTAATTAATAACATAAGTTTTGAAATATTCGTATTTAGTTTTAAATTTGATTATTTTATTTAATAAATATTTATTTTTCCAATTATTAAAATACATATGAAACGATGTATACTTTTTTTTTTTAAGTTATGCTGCCTTTCCATTTCCATTTTATTTCCTAGTTACACAAAGTTCAACTTGAACCGTAATGACACACTGTTTACTTTTTCATATCAAGTTAATTTTGGATTTACCTACCTTCACGATTCACTTCTTTCTCCTTTCTCCTTTTTCTTTTTCTTTTCTTTTTTTATATATAAATATCTTCGAATCTTTGTTGCGTGCCAAATTCTGTTACGTAATGGTCCTAATCCATTATGATTTGTCGACTTTAGTATTTCTCTTAATATTTAGGAACAGTATCAAAGGTAATTTTTTAAAAAAATGTTACTGACACCGTGACACGTTACCAAAAGGCAATGTTGGGTAAAAAAATTAACGATTAGAAGAATCTGCAAAAAATAGTGAAATCATCACTTTAAACATCATGTTTTTTTTACAGTCTCAGATATCAAATAGTATAAAACTTTCTCAACTTTAAAATTTAATGTATAATTTTAGTCATCCTTATACTATACATATATTTAGAACTTCTACATTTCCCTCAACTTCTAAAAACACACACACTCACGATTTCTGTTATGATTTTAACATATAGATTATATAACAAGACCACACACACACACGATTTCTGTTATGATTTTAACATATAGATTATATAACAAGACCACACACACACATATGATTTCTGTTATGATTTCAACATATAGATTCTATAACAAGACCAATACAATTAAACTATTATCAAACAAACAAGACCAATAAAGTTGTTATCCAAAATAAAAAATATACCAATAAAGTTAAAACCACCATATTTAAAAACAGTTCTGAAAAATGGTTTATAATTTTTCTCACGCTTTCCAAATAATTAAAGAATTAAAATTTTGATGCAATGAAATTTTTTTATCTTTATAATGTGTTGCTATATCATTTAATAAGTTTAATACAGTAATATAATTTTTAACATGATATACACTGATTGAATGAGATATCAACATCGAATTCAATAAGAACACAATTGTTTTTACACTATCAGTGTATAAAACTAATAAACTTATGGGTACAATATCACCTATTTAATGATAGTTGACCGAAATAATAACTAATTTGAGTATTACTTGGCATTTTCTTTATAAAGTGGGACTCTTCTATTAAATAAAAAAATATTGGTGCCATATGTAATTTTTTTGGACTATGGTGTTAAATAAGAAATTTTTAACATTTATGGATATGATTTTGATGTTCATCTTTTCATAAGTACTATCATTCATAGTCAATATTAAATATTTTATTGATTGTTGTTTATGTCTTATAACTTTGAACATTTATTATGAAAACAACATAAAACTAATAATATTTTGACCTTCAACCCTTGGTATGACATTTATGAGCTATAAGGATAATGTAGTAACTTTAAATCAACGGTTAAATATAGTAGTAACATTATTTGCTAATAACAATATCTTATTTTTTTTTATATGACAACTTTTTTGGGTGACAAAAATTTAGGACCAGAGTGATTGCCCTAACATTTTTTTTTTTGGTTTTATTATTACATCAAAGAATCTTGAAGACTTTAATTTAAATATTTTATCTGAATCTTGAAGATAGGATAGGATAACTTATCCAATCCTACTTTTATCTCTTGTTTGGTGGGTCAATAGGATATGATTAGCTTATCGTATTATCTCATTTTATCCTATCCAATACATGATTTCTTATCCTATGAGAGGAGCAGGGTTGGGATTCAATAGGATAGAATATCAATATTGGATACCCAATATATCCTCACGCTACCCAATATATTCTCACACTACCCAATATATTTATATTTATTGGATTATATTTTATTTTTTCCTTTTCTTTTCTCCTTCTATATAATCTTATCATATTGCTAATCAGTGCTCATCAAACACAGGACATGATATGGGTTTATCCGTCCTATATCATATCCTACCTTTATCCTATCATGTTCACCAAACGAGCCCTTGTAATATACATATATTTAGAACTTCTACATTTCCCTCAACTTATAAAAACACACACACTCACGATTTCCGTTATGATTTTAACATATAGATTATGGAAAATATTATTTTCATGTGACATGAGAGAATTTTTTTCTCATACACTCACAAATCAAGGGTGGGGTCCACTCTTTATTTTTTTTTCTCCTTTCTCTATTCTCTCTCCTCTCTTCTCTAAGTTGTGAGTGCAGGAGAGAAAAATTCTCTCATATGTTACATAAGAATAATATTTCCCATAGATTATATCACAAGACCACACACATGATTTCTGTTATGATTTCAACATGTATAGATATTCTATAACAAGACCAATACAATTAAACTTTTATCAAACAAACAAAACCAATAAAGTTAAAACTACCATATTTAAAAACAGTTTTGAGAAATGGTTTATAATTTTTCTCACGCTTTCAAAATAATTAAAGAAATAAATTTTTGATGCAATGAATTTTTTTTATCTTTATACTTAATAATGTGTTGCTATATCATTTAATAAGTTGAATATATTAATATAATTTTTAACATGATTAAACTGATTGAATGAGATATCAACATCGAATTCAATAAGAACACAACTGTTTTTACACTATCACCTATTTAATGATATATAGTTGACCGAAATAATAACTAATAAACTGTTTCAGTGTATAAAACTAATAAACTTATGAGTACAATATCACCTATTTAATGATAGTTGACCGAAATAATAACTAATTTGAGTATTACTTGGCATTTTCTTTATAAAGTGGGACTCTTCTATTAAATAAAAAAATATTGGTGGCATATTTAATTTTGTTGGACTATGGTGTTAAATAAGAAATTTTTAACATTTATGGATATGATTTTGATGTTCATCTTTTCATTAGTACTATCATTCATAGTGAATATTAAATATTTTATTGATTGTTGTTTATGTCTTACAACTTTGAACATTTATTATGAAAACAACAGAAAACTAATAATATTTTCACCTTCAACCCTTGGTATGATATTTATGAGCTACAAGGATAATGTAGTAACTTTAAATCAAAGGTTAAAATATAGTAATAACATTATTTGGTATTAACAATATCTTATTTTTTTTAGATGACAACTTTTTTGGGTGACAAAAATTTAGGACCAGAGTGATTGCCCTAACAATTTTTTTATTTTTTTTTGGTTTCATTATTACATCAAAGAATCTTGAAGAATTTAATTTAAATATTTTATCTGAATTCCCATTTACTATCCATCTTAAGACTTAAATAGTTTAAGCAGCACATACAAAAGTAACTTTTCGCACGCTTTTCTTCACCCAGAGTGATTGTGCGATGCTTTATTTGAGCTTTATAAGCATGGCCAAGTAGTTCTTCTAAGAAAGATCACAAATTAAACATGCATAATAATATACAAAATAATGATTATGAATATTCGTTGGCTTCACCCCACAATCCAAACTGAGTTATTTTCCCCACATTGATTCTTCTTGTGCTCGAAGCAAATAATAACATACTTTTCCATTATACTTTTCTTCTTCTACTCAATTTCTTCAGAAAAAATACACGTACATACATAGGTCCGTATGTAATCATCAATTTGCTTCCTTTATTGGCCCTGGAATATCGACACTAAATTGATTGGGACCTTACATATTACCTTGAATCAGAAGAAACATAAAAGCAAAATGAAAACATATATGTATTTATATGTGAATATATGTATACATATGTTAAAAGGAGATGAACATGCATACAAAAAATGAGGATTAAAAATCGAAGATCAAGGATGAAACAGTTGATGGGTAAAGAAGTGAAAATCAAATTGGAAGCATAAAATATGAAATCACAATCGTGGAGAAATTAATACGCTAACCACAGGATTAATTATTTTAAGAATAGTGTTAGAATAATGGTTTAGAAGTCTCACATCATGTGTATCTCATTGTAATTTCTTTCCTTTCAATTATATAATAGAATCTCCGTTGTGTAGTTTAAACACAGATTACCATCAAATGGTGGTAGCTCAGTTGGCGCATGAGAGTTAAGCAGGTGGGGGTGAGAGCATGTGTTCGAAACTCCCCAGTATTACCTTTGGGAGGAGTTTAAAGCCTTAATCCTGAACTCATCCCGAATCGGATTAGTTACGAAGCAATGAACCGATTGGAATATTTCAAAAAAAAAAAAAAAAACACACAGATTACCTACAAATCTTTTGGATCCTGATATTTAACAAATTAGTATAGGATTGTTCTAAGTTAATTAGTAATCTAACTTTATTTTTCTTATGATCTTATCCGCCTAGATCAAATTAGTCGAATAATAGATTAACTGATAATTTTTTTTAATATAAAATCTAGTGCTGTTTTTTCCCCATCTCCATCTGTTCTAATTCTTATCTCCAATTTTTCTTTTCAACAAAAAAAAAAAACTAAGAAGTGTCAGCTTTCAGTGGCTGAATTCGATTCTTATTCTCAAATTGAAGCTAATGTCATATTCTCCGGTCCTTTCTTTCTCTGATCCCACTCGCTCCTGCAAACACGGAGAGATTCTTACGGCTTGGAGTTTACTTTAAAATTTATTTATCATAGCAAAATTAATATTTTTCCTTATGTTTTATGTTATGTAATTGAGTTTGTACCATGTGTTTAATTGAGAAAATAGAAACTAATTTATTTATGTAGCATAATAAAAAATATTTATAATCTTTTTTATTCGATTAACGAAAATAAAATACACTGAAAACTTCTCTTCAAACAGGCCAGCTGCAATAGCTCTTCAACACGTGTTCTTATTTTTTTTTGGCAAACAGAGTATATTATAAATTACAAAAATAATATATATATATATATATATATATATATATATATACACACATGTATGTATGTATATATATACGGAGGGAGCATGATATTCTTAAATCGGTGTAAGAATAAGAATTTTTACACTCAATTTTGATCATTGATCCATTTGTATCCAATGATTCAGATTATTAAAAATTAGAGCCGTTAAATTTAAGTGGGATCAACAGCTAAGATTAAAATTATAACTTACATCGATATAAAATGATAAATATATATATATATATATATATATATATAGGCAAATTTAAGGTGTAAGAGTCAACAGTATCCAATGACATTAAAATTATAACTTACATCGATATAAACTTACACTGGTGTAAAATGATCCTGATATATATATATATATATATATATATATATATATATATATATATATATATATATATATATATATATATATATATAAAGTATATATATATGTAAAGTTATGTCATTTTAAGCGAGAGAAAGAGATAAATAAAGGAGGTGAGAGAATTGACAAAAAAAAATAAAGATGTGGCCCCCACCTCTTTGTGAGAGTGAAATGATATAAATTATGTCATTTAAAAGGATAAATACTTTTCCCTATATATATATATATATATATATATATATATATATATATATATATATATATATTTGTGTTATCACAGCCATATATTCTCCTCCATACAGGCAAGTACAAAACGTAGTTGCCTATTACACATTCTAATAAATTTAGGGCATATATTCTAAATGTCTTTAGTAATTACTTTACTTTTTTTTAAAAATAAAATATTCACACTGCAAACTCCTCCATGCCATTTTTGTAATTTTAATTCGAAAGTGAATGACCCAAGGCCTACTAAAGCGGCTAACTATTTTAACTTTTTAAGTACCTAATTCATAAGTGGAATACATATAATATATTTGAAAGGATTCCAAAACAAAATTCTGGCATGGCCATGAAGACATTTATTTCTTAAATTGCATCAATCAATAAACAAATACCCAATTCTTATACCTCCCTATTTTAATATGAAGCAAGTGACTGCATACAAACACATACAATTAAAGTGAAAATACGTATTGTGTGATGTGCTAAAATATGTTTATAAGGCCATATATTATATTTTTCTTTTTTAATATGGTCCATCGTTCAATGCATGAAAGTTTCTTAAAATGCGATTGCTAAACTAGTCCAATTTCTTGTTTTGCCTAGATTTGCAATTAAGATTATGCTATACCTAATCTTCGCGTGGGTCCACTTTCAACTCAATCTTAACTTTTGACGCAACTTACATCGGAGTTTAATGAAATTGAACGATCAATCTTTTTATACAGACGAAATATTCTTACTATCCACTTCTTCTATTATCATTTCACTACCACTCTAATCACCATTGGATTAGAGAAAAAAAATAATTTTTGAATACAATGATGATTAAAGTGGTAGTAGAAAAAATGGGTAATAAGAATATCTTATCCCTTTTATATACTAGTTATTTCAGTTCAAGAGTTCTAAAATTTAATAAAAATAGTACCGTACAAGTGTGAAGATAAATAAGCATTTTTTTTTGTCAAAAAAGATAAATAAGCATTTATCCTTGCAAGATGTGGTACTTGTAACAATAGAATAAAAATAAGTAGAAAATGTTTATCCTTCTAAATGACATAACTTACATCCTTTAACTCTCACAAAGAGGTGGGACACATATCTTTATTTTTTTTGTCAACTCTCTCCTCCTCTATCAATCTCTTTTTCTCTCCTAAAATAACATAACTTTACATATTACACACACTTTTCGCTAAAACTAAATATGCAAATAAGAGAGTTCAAGCCGGCAGTGGTTGACATTGAATGAAAAGGGCATAATTCAAAAATAACTTCAATATTATAAATTCAATAACAATTTTGCAGTTGTGCCCTAACATTGTATATATTCTGCAAAGTGGTCCTTGTTTATTGGTATCCTAACATTACCCACACAAAGTTCCTTGGGCTCTGTCTTTTTGACCTACCAAATCAAATTGGCGATGGACGCGCCTAGAGTATAAAGTTGAACAGAAAAAAAGGAATGGGAAAGAAAGGCAGAGATAAGAGATGCTATTGGAATAATTATTATCGGTGTCAAAAGTTGAATTGGGCTATAATAGTTCTCCCATTTTATAGACACACTAACCGAAAATTGATGCTTAAGATGTGTACCTAGTGGAGCAAAGATTCTCATGAAATAGACTCATACAACAAGGGTATATAGATTAGGTTGCAAATATATACTTGCATTCCCTCCCTGCTGGCTGGCTCAGGACGAATGTATTCAACGAATAGTGAAAATGCCCCACCCCCAAGTGGCAAGAAAGGAATTAGACAAATGTTTCTGTTTCACAGATATGAAAAAAAATTAAATTAAATTAATTTTTTTTACCAAAAAAGATTGTATTAATTTCTCTTTTCATGCAATTGATATGGATTTATCACTTTTGCAATACAATGAGTCCACCAATTAAACGTTTCGTACTACAAAATTTTATTTTACTTTTTTATGCTTTCATGCTACAGCCTTTTCAAGTTAAAAATTATAACAATACAATTATTTTTTATTATGATATTATTATTAAGAGTTTCATATCAAGATCAACGTGTGGATTTAATAGTAAGCACACACCAACCGCCAACGATTTTGTTCTTTTTTCCCCGGGCATCGCAGTTAATTCAAGTAATCAATAATATAAACGAAGAGCCACCGCGCCACAGAACCAATATACAGAAGACAGCTCTAGCATGCCATCACTCAACCCAGATAACTAGAGATAATAGAATTTTATAACTTAATTTTTTAAATTTTTTATTTTTAATTTTTTTCTTTTCAAAATAGGATCGACCCGAATCGTTTTCAAACGAACCAAACCAATTTTGAACCGAACCATTTAAACCAATTCAGATTCACTATATAAAAAATTCGATACATACCCATGACATCCCTAATTTGTTTCAGACATTTGAAAAATTAAATTAAATTTTTTTACCAATTCATTAATTAATCAATTAATGCAGTCAAAATAAATAAAATCATCAAAATCGCAAAACTCTTTCTATCAAATTTTTAGCACAGGATCTACCTGTTGGTGGTAAAAAAAAAAAAAACATTTTAAATCGCCATATTTTGTTTCATTGTGATTGATAAGGACATAAAACACAACGCACAGGAGTAGACAAACCATCCTCAAGTGGCCAGGGCCTTTTTTCATAATGATAACTCCGAATTACTTCTCCTTACCCATCAATTCTTATTGGATTGCGGAGACTTGTCTGAACCAACCATCTTTAAATTCTAAAATTCTGATTGTCCCTATTGCTACGTTAACGTTGCTATCTATTAATATTATCATATTTATCACTTAAATTAGGATAAAGTAATAAACCCAACTTTTCATTTATTATTTACATTTTTGCTTCAATTGTTTCAAATATTAAATTGGAGAAAAAGAAGAAGACAGCACTAGTGACGCCATGACTAAGTATACTATGCTCACATAATTAATATTTTTGTTTAATAAGAAACAATGATGTGTCAATACTAAATTCATCTCCTTAAAGAAAAAGCAAAACATTTTTTTTAATGTATTTTTTGGTTAGCTAAGCTACTCGAAGTCGTGACAGAAATATGATATGAAAATGGACAATGAAAGTTACATTTTTCACGAGAAGAATGGTAGGACATGTCTATCGAAAACCCCAAAAGACAATTTGGATGGTGAAGTTCGTGAGTGGTCACAAGAGGGATTCGCATGAGAAAAATAGAAATATTGGCAAAGTGAGAAAAAATTGATGATGTGTTTTGGTAGAGAAGTTGTTGGATTCTGAAAGTTGCCCTTGGAAGTAGCTAGCCTTCCATGTTATGATGAAATGAACAGATTCTAGAAAGAGAAATGAGAGGAGTCTCGTGGAGGTGGGTTAAGTCCCATGTGAGGTTGTGACAGTAACATACATAGAAACAGCTCAAGAGCATCATAAAGTGGAGGACCATTATTTGCTTGTGAATGAAGACGTCCCTTTTTGTTATCCCCTAAGAATCTTATCGAACACATAGTTGCTTTGATGGTGAGAGAGTGGAGAATTTCTTTCCTAGACAATGGACAACATTTACTTAAAATATTTAAATTAACAATTATTATATAAAGGTATTCTTAAGAAAAAGTGTTTTATTTATATGATTTGCTTAATTTTATATATTATTTATTTTATTTTATTTTATTTTATTTTGAGATATTCCAATCATTTCATCGTTTTGCGATTACTCCGATTCGGAGCGGGTCCTGGGATTAAGCAGTGGCGGAGCCACATAGAGTGTGGATGGGGCCTTGGCCTCAGCTTGTATTTAAAAATTAGCGACATCTTTAACGTGGTTAAATTATCGTGACTGAGTTTCTAGATAATATTTAGTATTAAGCCCGACCTAAATTTTTGTTGGCCCTAGCTTAACGAATCGGTTGGCTCCGCCACTGAAATTAAGGTTTTAAACCTCTCCCAAAAATAATATTGAAAAGAATCGAATACATGCTCTCACATTCACTTGTTCAGTTCTATGAAGCCAACTAAGCTATCATCGTTTGATTTAATTGTTAATAGTATACTATGCTCACCTAAAAATATTTGGGTCAGAGAGTGTGTAGGTGATTCATGCGAGGAACAGTGACCATTTTGTCACTGTTGGCAAAAAAAATTACCAGACTGCCACGTAAACAGTAAATTTTGTCAAAATGTCACGTGTCATATTTCGCTACACTGTGTAGCGAATTATGTGTACAAATAATTCGCTACACAGTGTAGCGACCATGTCAGAATGCTCAGAACCAAAAATGTCATGTGTCAAAATTAGAGAAATTCGCTACATAAGGTAGCGAATTTCTCCAATTTTGACATGTGGCATTTTTGGTTCTGACGTGACATATTTTGCTACACTGTGTAGCGAATTATTTGCAGACATATTTCGCTACACAGTGTAACGAAATATGTCACGTGACATTTTGACAAAATTTACTGTTAGCGTGGCAATTTGGTAATTTTTGTAGCCAACGATGACACTTTGATCACTATTCCATCCTGAAAGCGCAATCCCTATGACAACTCACAGAAGTCCACTAGAGCCTAAAATTCCACTAAAGCAAAAAAGTAGATGATTTGGAAGTCCTGTTTCACTAGACCTTTTGCTCTTTAATGGTAGGTAAATGATGGGTAAGATAGACGAAGAGGACGTATTCCTATAGGCCTCTCCTATTGGGCATCTAATTGATTATAATCTGAATTATGTACGTAAGAAAAGGACATGCAAAATCATAGCCTTCTGTGCATATTCATGTCCAGACACAAAAAGGCTAGAACCTACACCTTCCGTCAGAGCCATCCAGTTTTTCTTGTTTTTGTATCAGCCACCCATTCTTACATAACATGATACGTATTCAATTTCTTCACTGCTGTCTAAGGTGTTTCAATTGTTATTCCCCAATAGAAGCGTTAAATATAAGTATACTTGTACGTACTGTTCCCTATCTTGGTCTTCTTCCACCCTTGTAAGTCATCTCCATTGTTAATCTATGTTAATGTGTTACTAGTTCGTGTCTTATTTTTTCACCTTTTTTGTGACATAATACGTGTTACCTGCATAACTGTCTAGTAGCTTGTGGTCTTATATTGGTAGCAAATGCCACAGGCCCACTGAGCAAGAGACTCTAAATTTTAAAAAAGTCCGCTTCTATTTAATAATAATAATAATAATGTAGAAAATAAAATTATTTTTTACCCACAAATGAATTTCACACACTTTTATACATGTATAAAAGATAATTTTATCTCCTAAAAATCCTAATAAATATAGGAAGAGTTATATTTACAAATTAAATTATTTACAAACTTTTATAATCAAATCATAATCATTGATTTTTATCAATCTAATGGATATAATTTATTGAAAATTAATAATTAATTAATAAGTATAACACAATATATTATAACCATTAAATTGATAGAAATCAACAGTTAAAATTTAATTATAAAAATTTATAAACAATTTAATTTGTAAATATAACTCTCATCAATAAATATACCTTTTTATAATGTGGTACTTTTTCAAATATCTCATTTTTTACTTTTTATTAGAGGCCAATAAATAATTACCTTTCAAATTTTACAATAATGTTTAATATTAATCCTCCTGGGATTTTGCCTTTGTATTTGGCAGATTTTTCGTTGGTTTGTAATTTTCGTAGAGTTAATCTGAACTAGTCTGTGTTGTTTGGGGCTTTTTGCCCTTTCCTTTTACCAAAAAAAAAAAAAAAAAAAAATTAAGGGTTTTATAATAATTATGTTATAAGAAAAGTGATTATGTTATATTATAGAGATTCGTTTTGCATATTTTGCTGCGGGCCCCACAAAATGTTGTGTGTGAAGAAATTTTTTTGTGATTATGTTAAATAATAGATGATAAACCCATTAATTAAACACTAAAGTATCTTTCTTTGCAATAGTTTGCACACAAAATTACATTTAAATTTATGAGTGAGGATATTCTAACTACCAAAAATTCTTACAACCCATCACATCACCATTGGATCAAAAAGAGAGAGAATGTTAAAAAAAAATTGAAGAGGGAGAAAATATTAATCTAATGGTGATTAGATAGGTAATAAATTGATAGTGAAAAACTTTGATAATGAGAATATCCCTCTAAATTTATAGGTTAATAAGTTCTCCTTTCACTGAAGATTTTTTTTTTCCTGCCCTCACATCGATAGCTGCCCTTTGTTTTTTTCTTATTTAAAAAAAGAACGATGAATCCCAACTTGCATTCACTCTGCAGGAAAAAAGAAAAATAAACTTCTCGAGAAGTTATAAAACCTAAATTTATTTAAAAAAAGATGGATGCTAAACCCAAAACATTATTCAGACCAACCAGTAAGATTTCAATTTGTTGGGACACATTCAGCATTAGAATCAAAGGCTGCAATCAATCAACAAGCTCAGGGCAATTCATGGTCCTTACTGCCCGTATATAAACTACGAGAAACTTAACTCAGAAGTGCAGCACGAGTAGTAAAAAGTATTCAAGCAATAACCAATAGACAATTGTATACGTCAACTTTTGCTTAGGCCAGCCGTTTAGTTTCTGTTAGATGAATTGAGTCTGTGATGTCGATTGCCGGCTTAATAGTACAAGCGTATTCTTGTGAAAACAAAACAAGGATTATACTACAGGGTAGGATATTCTTACTACCCATTTTTTCTACTATCATTCCACTACCACTCTAATAACCATTGGATTAGAGAAAAAGTTGAATGAAGAGAGAGAAAAAAAAAAAAACTTTTAAATCCAATGATGATTAAAGTGGTAGTGGAGTGGTAATAGAAAAAATTGGTAATAGGAATATCCTACCCATACTACAGATGCAAAATGCAAAACTAGATTTGCTGTCCATCTGTTAAACGTAAACCGGTTTGGCCGATAACGACAACACGAAAAAAGAAAAAGAAAAAAAAAAAGAATATATAAATGCACGACTAGTAGATGCCAAAATTAGCTTTCAATCATTGGTTCAGGGTCAGATGTTTCGGGGCGAGACCTGTTTGCTTGATGAACGGAGTTGAACAGAATGTCCTTGATTACCTACATAGAATAAATTAACTTTATATTTCAGCCGTCTTCCAAAGAATAATATAATAAAAAAGGGGGGTGGCAGTGAAAGTCACCTGTGACATTAGCCCATGCACTTGCTCCACAGTTATTTTTGCACTATCACGAGTAATCTTAGCAAGTGGAGATTCTTCCTGCAAATCATTAAGATGTCTGCTTCAGGTATGCAAGGAGGAAAATTTGAGGGGGAGTAGGGAGAGGATATTAATATCTTCATTGAGTAGTATTCATGGGTGCTCACAAAGTTTATAATGACAGAATAATATGAAAAAAATATAATGGTGAGGGATGAATACATCAGTACGCATACTTGCAAGGTTTGCTGTATTATAACAGTAAATTGACCAAGTAAATCTAAGATGCCATGGGTAAACCAAATTACAAATTAAACTAGCAGAAATTCATTTGTCCTCAGAAAAAACTAATCAGGCACCAAGCACAATGAAGTACTCCAGTAATCAATACATTTGACATATTCATGACTCAGCCAAATAGAAACAGGGCCCCAGTGGATAAAAACTAATGCAGAAATGCATATATCCAATATTGCCCAGGATATACATACAAATATACTGTGAAGAAGAACACATTTAAAAGGGAAAGGTGAACATTAGAACTTAGGGCAATTGTGATTCTGTTTTTTTCTTTTTTTTAATTATGAAGTATAATTGGAATATTGACAACAAAGTGAAAATGGGAGAAGGCATAACGGTGTTTTGGAATCCTCTTGTAAATAACAAGAGATAATGGGAAAACAAATTCTTAGGTCAGATGCAGCACAGTTAGTCCAACAGGCTCAAACATCCACGTGTCCAACATTCAGGTCCTGTCAAAATCTTTTGTTGACATAGATTTGATTAATGAAAGAAAGTAGCAAACAACATTTTTTTTTTTTTTTTTTTGGTAATAAGTAGCAAACAACTCTACCAGCTGACTTGGCCAATGTCCACATTTTAAACCGCTCCTCCAAAAATAAACATAGATAAATGAGTTTCACTTTATTTTGAGACAAGGTAACATGTTGTTAGCATGATTCTGAATGTTCTAAATTATTGGCATCTGAGTTAGTAAAGCGTGTATTATGCCAGGTAAGTACAGAGGAAGCTATAAAGCTACCAATTTATGTGTAAACAACAATATGTCAAAGTTCATACATTTTGATTTCGATTAATTATATTTATGCTCTTTTATCTAAGAGAAAAAACTACTTATACTTACTGAATAATCCTTAAATTACATTTTAGACACTAGCAAATTGCAATAATGGTTTATAGAGATCTGTTGTTCATAAACATACCAAAGGTCACTGGCACTACATTCAATCATCTAATGCAAAACAAATATGAACCCAAATAAAAAAGGAAAAGAGAAAGACGGGGGGGGGGGGGGGGGGGGGTGCTCCTGCATGCATGTACATCTTGATGATGACATATAGCTATTAAGCTATGAACCCACAATGTGACAAAATCCATTTAGGGCATGCATTATGTTAGGATCCATTTGCAAGGTATGGGACTTGGAGTTCCACATTAGTTGTATGGGCAACTAATGTCGGGTTTATAAGGCTTTGGGCACTCCCATCCTTCCACTATGTCTCCCAATTACAATTGAGCGGCGCAGATGGTGACGCCGGCATTGCAATGTTTGCATGAGGCCAGCCCGCGTGGGCGCCGGGACTGCGGAGCGTGGTGGAATGTTAGTACCCATTTGCAAGGTATGGGACTTGGAGTCCCACATTGGTTGTATGGGTAACTAATGTGGGATTTATAAGACCTTGGGCACTCCCATCCTTTGAGCTAGCTTTTGGGGTGGTGCGTCTCAAGGTTTTTATCACATTACTTTAATCCTCAAATGAAAGCTGGTATAAAACAAAACTCAACAACTCTCCTACCATAACGCAGGCTCTTCATCAGGCTTACACGTTTACACCTATCATATTGGTGTCTGGTTTCTAATACACATAAGCACCTCCATTCCACAGAAATCTATGCATATTTCAAAATTATTATTTCAACAAATATACTAGATAAAGTAATTTTACTTGACAACATATCAGAAAATATGCAATATATTTCCATCTGAAGGGCAATCCTGTCACCCAATCACTTCAGTAAGTACTATCATACATAATCAGGAGGTTGGAAGAAAACTTTAAATTTGGAATATGGGGTCTAATTTTATGACATGGCATGAGCAATCTTGGCAGAGGTAGCCTTTACAAAGCCATATACGTAGCTATTACAATGATTGTTGTTAATTCATCCAGTATTTGGCTCTAAGTCTGTTTCCTACAATTTTTTAGACTTTTTCCTATTATGAACATAATGAAGTTATTTAAAGGGAAAAATGGTAAGGGACCCAGATTTTTGCTGCCGAGAAGTTTCCTACGTAACAAAATCCAAAATACAGGGATCACATGGGCTGCCATTTGATGGGCTGAGATATTTAGTAATCGGCTTGAGATAATTAGTTAGTTAGTAGGGAGTTATTCGAGAATATTCTCAAATAATAGGATCTAAGGAGGGGAGAGTGGGAGTGTAAGGTATGCATATATTGAGTGAAATGGAAATTGGGAATGGGAAAAAGGATCTCTAGGGATCTCTTGAGGCCTAGGTCTTTGGCTTTGAGGGTGAGTTGAGACCCTTGGTTTATATTTCTGTCATAGTTGTATTTTCCTACATTGTCATTTACTATCGTCAGTGTCAGTAGAAGTTTGTATGTATGTTAAAGCTCTGTTCTCTGTCGTTATGGTAGATACTGTCAATGAAGTTATCACTTATCTCCAACGTATTATTAAGTGAATTGAAGTGTTCTTTTTCTGTATTTGTTTTTATTTTTGCTGTTAATTGATTGGGGTTCCATTGCCATTCCTCTGGGCTGTATATCTCTTTCCATATAAAGGTGCAAGACATGACAATTACAGTAGGTGTAGATTGGAAATGGTGTTACAGAATATTGAGGTAGCGTAGATGCAAAAAATGCCCTTTATTGACACTCCCGTATCATAAAAATTTGAAAGAAAAATAGAATGGAACAATTAGAGGAGAAAATCACTAATGAACAAGAAAGCACAACGTGGTATACTGATCATGGATTCCAACGGCTGACCTTCAGAAAAAGACTCAGAATTTCAATGAGTAGATGTATATCTAAATCTCCCTATAGCATGAATTAGACAATGATAGATAAACACACAGCAAGGTTTTGATTATCAAAAAGTTATGCTGTCCTTGAGATTAAACTAACAAGATGAAACATTTCAATAATCCAGAGGAAACCCTCAATACAAATATTCAAATAAATGAAAGAAGGAAATTATTGTAGATTTATAAAGCAATAGTTACTCACTTCTTTCTTTCTAGGAGCGGGTGCTATTAGTGGCCCAAAGCGTGAGTGTGCCAACTGATTCTCCGCTTGTTCTAGCTTTTCAGCTGCAATAAAGGAATTTTCCGATTGAGATACTCTGTTACTTTTAATATATAACAATGATACGAAATTTCATAAGAGAAATGCGGAACCATCCAAGTCCACTATTCTATCATGACAAATGGAAAAACCGAAACAAAAAAATATATTGCAGCAAAAAGAAAGCCACTGAACAGTACCTAAATCTGAGATTTGTCCAGCAACGTAGTCTCCATTACCCAACAGAGGAGAAGATGACAGTGTATTCACCCAATATTTGTTCCATAGCAAATCCAAGAGGTGTGAATCAAGAGAAGACTTAAAGTAAGTGATGTCCAATGCATAATACTGCAAATTAACAAATATATAGTGTTGAAACCCAAGATTTTTTTTTAAATAAAATAAAAACGGAACAAGCGTTCTGGAAAGAAGAATGACCTGTTTACAGTGGACACCAAAATCTTCAATCTTGTTAAGAGGTATGGTCTGATACTCAGAAATAGGGTCATCTGGAGGCTTATAACCTTCAGGGTAAGTCCTGAAAGCACCAATTTCAACTTTTCCAGCAGAAACAGTCCTTGTAGGGTCAATAACAACCGCAAGAAAGGGTTCCTGAAATTGCTGATTCAGCATCTGCGTTGAAACATCAATGCCCGAAAGCCAGCACCCATAACCAGGATGAGAATGATACCATCCCACAACATTTTCTAACCGCCCTGCCTACACACCAAACCAAACCAAAGAATGAGTTCAAACTAACCAGCTATTAATTGGGGTTAGGGTTTCTCCAATTGGGATTAGGATTAGGGTTAGGGTTTTAGCAAACCTGCTTGTTGGTTTGAGAATAATCAACCATGTACTCATATGCATCGGCTTGGGCATTGACGCGGGTTTCGGTGCCTTCAACGGGCAAAGCGAAGGCATCCATGACGATGATGGCGTCGGCGTCGGTCTTTCCCTGCATCAGCCCCATCACCTCGATGGTGCCGCCGGAGCGAGCGTGAACCACCATCTTCAGGAGTGCGAGTGCGGAGATCTTCACGCGCTTGAAGTAGTGTGGGTCGTTCGCCCATGGCTTGTCACGCTGAAACTCGTTCTGGCCTGCCTCGTCGTAGTAGAAGATAGAGTCGTCGGCGGCGGAGGCAGCCGGAGTGTCCATTGGGATGATGTTGTTCTCCAGCTCCCATGTTTGCTGTGCTATCGCCGATGAAGACGAAGACAAGGGTTCCATTTCTTGCACTTGCTGAGTGACACAGAGTCTCTACAATAGAATTTAAATTAACATGTATTTTCAAAATTTTTATTTTTTATTAGCAGTATTTTCAACGATTTTATATCAATATATAATGGAAAAAATGTGTGTCATTTTAAATAACACATTTTATATCTTTTCACTCTCACAAAGAACTGGTATTCACATCTTTAAAAAAATTTCACCCGTTCTCTCTCCCACGATTTATCTCTTTCGCTCACTTAAAATAACACAATTTTACATCTTTTTTTTTTGGTACAGAAAAGGGGCAAAGCCCCAACAAAAAGCAAAACAGAAACAGAACCAAAAAAGAACAAAACAAAAAGCAGAAAAGAAAAACATAAAGAAGCAACACAAAGGTCTTAGTCAGGATTCCACACAGATGGTTGGCCAGCAGGGGTCTGGACATCTTTCTCCAACAGATTTTGCAGCTCAGACAGTTGATTCAAAAGGAGGTAGACACCAAGGTGCTTGGAAAGAGCATCCTTTGCTAGCCAATCAGCACAGCTATTAGCTTCTCTGTTTGTGAAAGAAAGAGCAGTCATCCAATTTCTTTCCATAAAAGCTCGAATCCTAACTACCAGGGGCAGTTGTCGAGCATCTTTCCCATTAGAGGAAAGCAAGTTGATTGCTTGAGAGGAGTCACTCTCAACAATCACTTTAGGAGTACCTAGCTGCCAAGCTAGATCGAGACCATGGAGAATAGCCCACAGCTCAGCATGAAGAGGATAGCAAGAACCAAGGAAAGATTGAAAGCCACCAACCCAAACACCATCCTTGTTTCTCAAGAGACCTCCACAAGCTGCTCTCTTATAAGAAACGGCTCCATCAACATTTAATTTAAGCCAATTCACCTCTGGCCGAATCCAATGAGTGGGAGTCCTGATGCTAAAGGATCTGGAGGTTGGGTTGAGCACCTGTTTAGCAATAGACAAAACCACCCAATTTCTTTGAATCTCACCAGTCACATTATCAGGCATCTTGAAATCTTGTTCATGGCAGTCTTTATTTCTCCACAGCCAAATATACCAACAAGATATAAAGAAATAATCTCTCCAATTAGGCTGTCTCACATCAGAAAATAATAAGCAATTATCAAGCCAGATGTGCAAATTCTGTTCAGTAAAGAACAAAGGAGGCTGAGTAGTGAACAAAGAGCAATTCCAGAATTTAGAGGCACGGGGGCAATCTCTAAAGACATGGAGAATGGTTTCTACCTTATCAGGGCAGAGTTTGCACCTGTCAGAAGTATTTCCCCACTTGGAAACTAATTGGTTGGTCAGAATCCTTCCATGAGCAAGCTTCCTTTACATCTTTCAAAATGATAGATACTTTCCCCATAGACAATAGGCATATAGTATATATTGTACAAAATATTATAAAAGTTATAAGAGCAAAAAAAATTAATTTGATGCTTTTTAAATAAAAAATCACAAATTTATAATTGTTTTCAAAATATTTACGCATTTATTGCATAATATCATGCCCTAAACAGGGCGTCACATCCTGGTGGGTCACACCCAAACCAGGCGTGACATGTGCCGCCCAAATGGGGCGTCACCCACCAAGCCTATTTTGAAACACTAGCATTCTCAACCTGAAGACGTTCTTCCATTGCGATATTTTCATCATCGACGTCATCATGCATAACCCAAGTCGGATTATTTTCATCTCCCTCGTAAATGTTAGCAATTGGAGAAACCTAAGGGGCATAAGTTGAAGACGCGGAGAATTTAAAGCGACTGATCTCACCGGTAATAGTACATCCTTTGCTCTGGCAATGTCCACATACAATTCCAGAAAATCTTTCCTTGACGGGTGGAAAAATTCTTCCATTATCATCTGAACGTCTTCATCGTCAACCACATGCAAACTAATGTATTGTTCAGATTGCAATAAGCCTATAACCTTGTTGTTGAGATATATAGTCCCACATTAGTTGTATGGGTAACTAATGTGGAGTTTATAAGGCCGTCGGCACTCCACCCTTTGAGCTAGCTTTTGAGGTGGTGTATCCCAAGGTTCTTTACACTTGTGGTGATTTGAGTGATATGTTGGTTACCATGAAGACTTAATTTCTCACGAATTCTCTAATGTAGTTCGTCAATGGTTCCGTTGCGTTAGATACGTGTCGGCCTTTTTTCACCTTCAAACATAACACCTCGTCGACCTTCCACCTTCTTACTATTGTAATATAACACAACACGAACAGAATCATAATGTGAACTAAATTTAAATTGGAATAACAAATAAAATAAAATAAAATACTAAATTTAAGATAATAATTATATATGTAAAATGTAAGAATTGATGGTAGAGAAGAAGATACGAAGAGTGCATAGAGTAGTAGGGGATTATATAGAGTTTTTTGAGCCATTCACGCCCTAGGGAGACAACATGGCTGCATGTGGGTGTCACGCCGAGATAGGGCGTGACATGTGACGCCCACTTTGGGCGTGACATGTGACGTCCACTTTGGGCGTGATATTGTGCAGTACATTCGTAAAATATTTTGAGAATAGCCATAAATTTATAATTTTTTATTTAAATAGAAATATATTAATTTTTTTGCCAAATTATAAGATATATAAATTTTTTTTGTTCAAACTTTGCTGTGTAAAATTTATTGTGAAAATTTACATAAAAATTAAAGACATAATATATCAATATAAGGAACATACAAAAATAAAAATAAATAACTAAATAATACATTATGATATTTATCACACATATGACGCTATGAACATATATGTTACTATGCATATAAACGGTAAATATAAATTACAAAATTTTAAATTTCCTTAAATATGAATTAGAATATATATATATATATATATATATATATATATATATATATATAATTATAATATGAGGTAGGTTATACTTAAAACCTTTTTTTTACAATCTTTTACAACCATATCTTATAACCGTTGATTTCCGCAGATCAACGGTTATGATTTTCACAAATTAAATTCATTAATTAATTATTAATTCACAATAAATGATAACCGTTGATTGACGAAAATCAACGGTGTTAAGACACGGTTGTAAAAGATTGTAAAAAAAAATTATAATTATAACCTTTCTCTTATAATATATAACATCATAAATTACAGAAAAATAAATTATTGAAATATAAATTTTTGAATTATAAATTTATATATATATATATATTAATATATAGACACGTATATAATTATAAAGTGTGGAAAAATAAATTACATAAATGTATATTTCCGAAATAAATAACAAAATAAATTAAAATGTGATATTATGTGAAAAATATTAAAGGAAGAAGAGAAAAAGTAAAATAAATAATAAATAACACTTTAATGGAGTTTATGTTTTCGAAGAAGAAAAAAGGTATACTTATCTTGTTATTCATTTTTATACTCTCAATATCTTTGTTTTCCTCTCTCTCTTCGAATAATTTTAAAAAAATATTAGTAAATACTCTTTTTGGTGCTCAGTAAATTTCACGATGCCCGCTTTAGTCATAGTAAATAAAAAGGCTCATCGTGGTCTCTAAGAAATTCAAAATGGATCCATTTTAATTCTTTTGAGGGACTAATATGAGTCTTTTTTGAATTGGTTAGGTACCACGATTTTATTAAATGAATCTATTTTGAATTTTTTAGGAACCATAATGGGCTTTTTTATTTACTAAGGACTAAAATGGCAATCGTGAAATTTATAAAAAGGGTATTTACTCAAAAAATAATAATTTACCACGTGTCATTATTTGCCTCTTCAAACCACGTAGAAACTTGCGTAGATTGGAAATTTCTCTTCACTCCTAGAAACTTAATGACAATAATAACTGCATTTTTCACATATAAATAAAAAATAAAGGAATTAAGAAAGGCGATATTAAGGTGATAATTTATGAGTCATCATACGAGTCATTAGTTACCTTCCCAAACCATATATATATATGAGCTCGCACCCTGAACACAAGTTACACAACTTCTCACCCTCACGAAACTTCGTGATAATAACAACAACATTGAAAATTTAGTTATAATAACACCTGTTATTTTTTTAATAACCCACAAAACGAAATAGCAAGTTTGCTCTGGATTGTGGCATGTGGTAGCACATTGCACATGTTATTATTTTTTCTAATAACTCGCTAAACAAAATTGTGAATTTTTCATGGGTTGCGTAATGTGTAAAGTGTCGTAACTTCGAATTTTCTCATCCTTCGAGAATGCAAAGTTTGAATGGAACAACTAGAAGGGACATTATATGCAAACACAAAAGATTAACAAATAGTTCATAAATAAGTAAACTCCTAATAGTTCATAAATATGTCTGTTTGATTTAAGGGATTTTTCTATTTTCTATTTCACTAATAATTAAAAATTGCCACACCAGTTTTATTTTATTTTCTGATTTTATAAAAAATTATAAAAATAACCATTGGAATTAATGTTATGAAAATCGGACTAGTTCCAACCAATATACTCAAAAACTGGACCCCACTAGTCCAATCCAACTAATGGATCATGGCAAAACAATTGGACTATGATCAATTTTTAAATGTATCTCCAAATAAAGATATATTTGGAAAGTTTGCCCATTCTAGAGCAGTCAGAGACATCACGTTGATTGACGATATCAGTCCCGTCTTACAGCTTAACGTATTTGCATGCCACGTAGGCTTTCTCTCCCAGTCGCATCAACTCCACTGACGAGTCCTACAGTGTCCCGCCATGCATTCTGACGTGATCCAGTCAACCATACACCCGCCATATATTGTTACGTGAATGGCAGCCAACGCTGTCGATGCCCCACGAGGATAGCGTGGGGTAGTGTCCCGTAAGAAGTATATACACAACTAATCTCGTTACCGACACTTACTGGAATACTTGACCTGGTTATATATAGAATCTTCCGATGTTGCTCAATATGTGACAATTTGGTTAGTGTATGGTGTTTCTATTTTTGTATCAGATATTGACTGACCGATTCTTCATCTATATTTTATTTTCTATCACTTGCAATATGTATTTAAACATTTGTTGTTTATTTACTTATTTTGAATTTCCACTATCCTCTAATTTTTTGTGTTTTATTTGCATAAAAATAAAATACTACAGTGGAACAATTTCGTTCATTTGAATATTATAATGGTTCTAAAATTAATAGTGTAGGCGGTTTGAGCTTGGAAGGGAAAAAAAGAGCCATGTATATTGTTCGAGAGTTGTCCATTGAAGATCTACTTGAGAAGATTCGTCAGAAGTTGAAGTTGCAACAAAATAAGGAGGTAATATCTTCAGTTACGGGTAGAGTCTCATGTGGAAATCACAAATATGCAGGTTTTGAAATAAATGATGATGAGGACATTAACATTTTTCTTGGAATATTTGTCCAAACTCTAATACATCTCAATTTGTTGA
Source organism: Gastrolobium villosum (assembly GCA_032173675.1). Lineage (NCBI taxonomy): Eukaryota > Viridiplantae > Streptophyta > Magnoliopsida > Fabales > Fabaceae > Gastrolobium > Gastrolobium villosum. The sequence continues at coordinate 143,056 of JAVKPL010005716.1, read as the reverse complement.
GTTATACATGAATGTTGAGACATCAGAGGATTTGTCAATACCAATACGTGGGCTAGACCTTAAAAGTTAGACACAAAATCCATCATCATCGATACCCCAGCCCACACAATTAACTATTGCGCATGGAGAAGAAAGCAATTATATAGTAGATGTTGAACCTGACAATGAAGAGGAAGAGGAAGAGGAAGATGAAGACGAAGACACTCTATTGACAAATGACCATGATAAGAATGATATTGATCCACGTGATAATGAACATGATGAGAATCTCATATCACACTACATTGTTATCCCTATGTTCAATATTGCGGTTGTTCCACCATCATCAGGTTAGTCAATAAATGGGTTGTATTAATTATTTTCCAAAATCATTTTTTATTCCTAGGACTTCATAAAATTGTATTATTTATAAAGGGAAAAATGTTTCTGCAGTTACTGCAGATAAGTTATCTGCATTTATTCTCAAAACGACGTCATTTTGGTATTGAAATCTTAAAAATTTATAAATATAAAGACTATTATAACCCTGAAATAAATTAAAATTACAAAAACATCATGATTTCCGACCCAAAACGACGTCGTATTGGGCTAACTGTAGATAGCTTATCTGCAGTGACTGCAGAAAAAGCGAACCCATTTATAAATTGTTTTTTATAAAGGATTTAATAACATGATTAATATTCAACTAAATCAATGAATTATAATGACTATTTAATTAGTTAATTAATAATTAATAATTTAACTTAATATGTCAAATTGTTAGGATTTTATTTATTAACATGAAATCTGTAATTATATAATAATTAAAACAATTATTACGATTTTAATAATTACTAATTATAATTAATATAAATATATTAAATATTAATCACTTGTTTTTCTAACAGGGATTTTATGGCATTGTAAATTAAAATATGATTGCCATTAATTACCACACTAATAGGTTTTACGAAAAAAAATTCTATGCGTAAGGTTTCCAAAAATATCTTTATTATTTAATTATATTGGAAAAGTGATTTAATAACATCATTAATATTTAATTATGACACTAATGATTACTAAATTAACTTAATAGATTTTTTCTTAGTATGTTATTTATTATGATTAAATCATTAATTACAAAATAATTAAAATATTTATTACCATTTTAATAATTAGCACTTATAAAAACCGTAAATTACTAACATGATTAATATTTAATTATAACACTAATAGTAATTATTATTTAATTATTTAATTAATAACTAATGATTGTTTATTTAACTTAATATGTTTTTTCTTAGGTTCTTATTTATTATGAGAAGATTTGTTAATTACAAAATAATTAAATCAGTGATTAGCATTTTGATATTTACCACATCTAAAAATCATAAATATATTAAAACAAATTTACTAATTATTAAATATGCTTAATGTTATTAATGAATCCACTAATTACAATTATTAGGATTTTTTTAACACTTTGTCTAATGCATTCACTAATTACAATACACATGCAATGACATTCACTAATTACAAAACACATGCAAAGAAGATGAATAATGCAACACCATACATGTAGTGGGTGACTAAAAATTATCCAAATAGGTAAAATAATGCAACACCACACCAGATAAACAACACAGTAACCCTAAAAAATAATACCCAACACAGAAACAAAATTAAGGGTACAAAAAAAGACAAGTACTAGGTAGTAAATTAAAACAACACTATACCCATGTGGGTGACTAAACGGAGAGGTGGAAAGATGGGAATGTGGACTATTTGTTCCGGTGGGTGACAAAATTAGCCCCAAATGTATGGTATGGTGTGGGGTGCTCTGGCATTGGGTGACTGCAGAGGTGCAAAGAGACTGGAGAAGGAAAGTTGGCCACGCGAAAAATTTGCTTGACACACTAGAGAGTTGAGAAACGAACACAACAGAGGAGAAGGGAAGAAGAGGGAACGCGAAGGAGACAAAAGTCAGAAATGAGAAGGAAGAAGAAGGGAAAGGTAACAGATCTATTGAAACCTGATATGATAATGGCGCAAGACATGCACGTGGGCAACACATCAGAAGTTCAACAGGACAGTGTAGCCGTGAGAAGAGGAAGACGAACGAAGAAACTGCCATTAAGGTTTCGTGATGACGTGGACATATGAAGTAGTTAGTTAGTTAGGAAGACACAACAAACTAACTGACTGTGTAATTCGAATAGTTGCTCTCATTGATATATAAGATGAGACTAACGTGTAATAGGATTCATTGAATAAGAAATATACAACAGAATTCCTTCCTCATCTCTTTGTCTTTTCTTCTCCCATCTTCTTCTGCTTCTTGGTGATAGGATTTCCTATCAAAACCCGTCAACAAGTGTCACGAGACACAAGCCACGTGGTGTCATTCGCGTCACAATGCATGGCGGGTGTAGGGATGACTGGATCACGTCAGAATGCATCGTGTAGGACTCGTCACTGGAGTTGACGTGACTGGGAAAGGAAGCCTAGGTGGCATGCAGACAAGTTAAGTTGTGTGAGGGGACTGATCTCGTCAATCAACATTATATCTGTGACTGCTCTACATTGGGCAAACTTTCCAAATATATCTTCTTTTGGAAAGACATTTAAAAATTGATCGTAGTATGGTCGTTGTGCCAATGGATCATATGTGCAGTTGGACGAGTATCAAACCGACAACTTGCCTTTTATGTGGTTTAACGTGTTATGGACCTGTGAAAGGCCCATATAATCGGCCCACTTCAACAACCCGGCGAGAGGCCCATATAATCAGACCCATTCGGAAAACCCGGCGAAGTTCAAACTCGGCTATAGATAGTCTCGGAATAACGTAACGGGTTGCACTTAAAGACGTGTAACGCACGACACGTTACCATCCGTAACGACCGACCAAGTTGTAATGACCACCGCGTCATGGCAGCTCAGCTCCACATACAAACCCTGGTAGCAGCCCCTATAAAGGGAAGGACGATTCGACGGTAAAGGACACTCTTAATTTCGACTCACGATCCTCACTACACTGTGACCATAATCACACACTTTACCTTGTATTCGACGATCAAGATAGGTTTAAGGATCTACTTTACAGTAGATATTCCTAACCAAAACAATACGATCTAGATTAACCCCTCAGCCTAGTTGGGCTGAACATTCCTGTCTCTAAGACAGAACATAACGGACAACAAGCACCACTATGCCACTAATTCTTTTGTGAAATTTTATCACTAATATTATATTGTTTAATATTTTGGGGATACTTTTTTTGCAGCCGTCGTAGAGAGTGTTATATGCAGCTAACACAGAAAAGTGGGCCCCACAACTTTTCTTGAATAAAAAAAAACAAGGATCCGGTTCCGTATCCTGACTTACTGTATATGCAGCGGCTGCAAAAATCATTTTGCCTAATATTTTTACAGTGAATGTAGATAAGTTATCTACATTCATTCCTAAAACGATGTCGTTTTAGGGTGAAAGATTATAAAATTACAATAAGAAAGACTATTATTATCCTGAAATGAATTATAATTACAAAAATATCTTGATTTTTTTTTATAACAAAAATATCTTGATTTCCGTCCCAAAACAACGTCGTTCGTTTTGGGCTCAATGTAGATAATTTATCTAGATTGGCCACAGAAAAAATTAACCTATATTATATTTATGGGAAAATATTTTCCCATGTTAGTGACTTTTGATTTGCGGGCAAAGCTTTTCTTTTTTTTTCTTTTTTTAATAAATATGGGACCCACCACTAGTTGAGTCACAACATGAGAATTGAATTCTCATTCAATGTAATAAAATCATAATAAAATCAAATCCCTATATTTATTACGTACTTTTATATAAATTCAAATCAAATGGTTGAATCAAATATGCACTTATTAGGCCAATGACCCACTAACCTAGTAGTCAATCCGCTCGGTACAATTTTCATAAAATTGGTTGTAATGATTAGTTAGAATAAAAAAAAAAGAAAACAGATTTTTAAACCAATCAGATCCTATTAAAGTTGCTAAACGAATCCCAATATAATATTCAATGGTCAAGAATCTTAAGGCACCAAAATAAAAGTACCATAGAAGCCACCAACCATATAGTATGAGTCTCTTCATTTCATGCACCACCAATCTGTTTAAAGAACCCTGTCTATTTAAAAAAAAGAAAAAAACGAATGAATGACCAAAAAAGAAAGAAGGATGGCATATCCGTGTCTATGTAGGCCACACAACATACATTTATGTATATCAGATTTAAAGGCATAGGATAGGAGCAATACTTAAGAATGCAATGGACCTTTAAACCTTGCATTGAGACAAACACTTTCAACTACCGCGACTAGTGTCTTTATTTGATTAGGAGTGCTATTAAACTCACATTTCACCAACCAATTTACCAATGTTTCCTACTCGTTGTCCATCTCATTTTGAATCTCCAACTTTTATGAATACCAACTCATTTTAACATCATTCCCATTTATTAAATAGACTTTTGATTGTCACAAAAATTCAAATGACTCTTCTCTGACAGATTCTTTGACTCTAGTGGATGAAAATGTTTCATTATCACTGCATTTCATTTCTCCACGTCAAAGAAGAGAATCTGCACTTACTAATACTGCACAGTAACGTCATTTGCTCATGTTGGAAATTTTGATTTAATTTTATTCTTCTTTTGCATCGAAATAATGAATCCAGCTAAGTTTGAAAACTTGAGTTAAACTTTAACATACAAAAAGACATTCAATAAGAAAGCAAAACAAAGTTGCAGTTGGCAAATTCTATTTATGGTCAAGTTTCACTTCGAAAGTTCACATAATGTTAGCCTTTAAACAAGAAACTTACATATATTTTTTGTTTTAGAGGATTGTAGTATTGCAGACATGCTAAATGCTCAGCATTGCCATTGTATTTGGGGATATCGATTGATATAGACATAATTATTTAAGAAAAAAAATAAAGTGATAAACTTACACTTTTACTGAAAATAAGTCTTCCTAGTTCCACCAACAAGTCCTATTTGTGTAATAAAGATTCAATACATTGATTAGATAGGTTGTTTTCATTTCAGAATGAGTAGTGTATAGCTTGAAAGTAGAATCATGGTTGTCACTCTTCTCTTAGTAAGATAGAGTAGGTTGTTTTCATTTCATTTTCAGGAGTGTATAGCTTCAACACGTAAAATAATGCAAGAATTGTCATTATCTGAGGCAATACCACTATAAAACTAAGGCTATTGTTCAATAATCACTAAAATGCAGAAGCAAGTCCATCAGTCCCTCTTTTAAACAGATTTAGAGTCCAGTTTATTATACCTACCTTGGCTTCTCATATATTGTCTCAAAAATGAATACCAAGTATCTCATCACACTTGGTTTTGTGTTAACTTTGTTCTTGCCCCTAGCATCAGCAATGAACTCATATCACCAAAAACAGATTCCAGCTATATATGTTTTTGGTGATTCCTTGGTTGATAGTGGAAACAACAACTACCTTCCAATAGGCGGAGGCGAAGCAACCTCTCTTCCTTATGGTATAGACTTTGGTGGCAAACCTACTGGTCGAAACACTAATGGAAAAACAGTGGTTGATTACCTAGGTGAGTCAACTTTCTATGCTCCATAAATTTATATTTCATTCTGATACAATTTTTTTTAATGTTCAAACAAATTAATCTTCATTCTTTATGCAGCTATACATCTAGGACTACCCTTTGCCCCTCCCTACATGGGTCTGTCAAAGCATCAAAGGGAAAAAATCACCACAGGCATAAATTATGCATCTGCTGGTTCTGGCATTCTACCAGAAACCAACAATGTAAATGTTAAACATACTTGTATTTAGAAGTTCATGAGCTTTGCTGTTCTTTGAATAGGTTGTCTCTGAAATCACATATTGTTTTCCCTCTTTGCAGTTTACATTGACACTAGACAACCAAATAAAGTTACTCCAGAAGACTATTAAGAATGATTTGCCAAATCAGTTCAATGAGCAAGCAAAACTAGAGAGGCATCTATCTGAATCCTTCTTTTTTATCTCTACGGGGGTGAATGACATGTTCCATAATGGAACTTTCCTTGGCACTAGCAAATATGCTTCAAACCTGCTAAAAGAATTCTCCCTACGCTTACAGGTATGTGACATATAGAATTGGTTCTTATTTTTCATTCTATGACCATTTTTTATCACTTTTGTCCATATGTAAGAAGAGCAATTGCAAAAACACAAACAACCAAGCTTTCATGGAGAGAGATATATCAACAATAATATCACAAATGGGGGAGAAGATTTTAATTTGTTTCATCTTTTGTTTGTGGCAGAAAATATATAACCTAGGAGCAAGAAAGTTTTTGGTGAACAATATTCCTCCAGCAGGTTGTTTTCCATCAAGAGCTGTCCACACAAGACCAAGAGGAAAATGTGTTGACAAGATAAACATTGGGATCACATTTTACAATAGGAGGTTACCTAGTTTACTCCATGAGCTGCAATCTCAGCTTCCTGGCTTTGTCTTTGTACATTCAGATCTCTACAAGTTCCTTATAGAGCTAAGGGAAAATGGAGGTAGATATGGTAAGTTAAAAAAAAAAACAGATGGTAACTCAAAACAGTAACTTAAAAGCTTGTGGTGGTGGCACACTTGAATAACTGCTTTTTATTTGCAGGTATACGAGAGACATGGAAACCTTGCTGCCCCAAAAACATTTATGGTGATCTTAAATGCCATCCCAACACTGTTCCTTGTGCAAATAGAAACGCTTATCTTTTCTTTGATGATCACCCTACTCAGATTGCAAACCATATATATGCAACTCGTTGCTTCAATGAATCAACTATTTGCAGGCCTTCTGGCCTCAAAATGTTCTAGGATGCCTAGTTATGTTTGATATGTACAAGTTCTTATAATAATTGCATCCAATGAAATTAAAGTATCAACCTGTTCTAGTATGTCTAGTTCCGTTTTTTATGTCCACTTTATTATAATAAATTCCATCCAATAAACTGTAAGTAATTTCCCATCTCTTGGTTTAGCAATTGATAAAAAAATAACAAAAGTATGAGAGAGAGGAGAGAAAGTTTGTTGAGTGAAATCTGTGTAAATGACTTGAGAATTAAACTGGTTACAATGACTCATATATATAGGGAAGAGAAGATAGCATGTTCTATAAGCTGAAATCTAGTAATTACTTACAGCAGAAGTAACAGTAGCTAGCTCAGCAAATTAACTTCTAATAGAACCTGAGCTCGCACTAACAGTTTCTTACAGTTAATGAAACTGAATCATAGAACAGAAAGCTGTCTATCACAAAATACAACAGAAAGTAAACCAACACAGTAATTCCTGTTAGAAAAAATGTTCCTGAAGTGATCTTGTGGGAAGAAGTCCACATCGAAAAGTTAAGAAGTTTAAAGTGTACCTTACGCATTGTCACAAATATCCCTAATTTTTCCGGACGGTAAAACGTGCAAATTCATGATTGTGTTTGAAATTCTCGTCATGGAAATGCCGGTTTACAATATAAGTGTTCCTTTTTTTTATCTTGAGAGAGAATTATCCATTATTTTTCAGCACCATAAAATAAAATAAAAATTGTGACGTACGGATTGTTTTTTCCTTTCCATGCTTTAATTCATATGATTGCTTGCATTGTTGAAGCAATTTCATAACACATTCATTCCATCTATTATTCTGCCATAATTTGTCTAACAGTTTCAACTATTAGTTCAAGAATGCAAAGTTTGCATAGAACAGCCGAATGGTTACTGAGTTCATACCTGTCCCATAAAAAATCTATTAATCTAGTTAATGAGGAAAAGAAAAACTTCCATGTATCTAATTTAACCATTTCTACAGAAAATACATTCGATTTCCTGAGCCTGATTTCGTGAACGCAATCCCCATACAGAAAAGGAAGCAGATGAAAGAAAAATACTGTCCAAGTTGACGTAGACTCATTCGTAAATATCATTAATCTCACAAATGACCTGCAGAATCCCTACTTTTTAAGCTAAGGGTAACTTAAAATTTAACATACTAGATACAACAGGCATCATTTGACACCCCTGCTCTTGCCCCTTCTGTTGTATCTGGTGATTCTTTTACCCTTTTGCTTAGCAATACTAGTTGGTGTGGCTGCCAAACTTGATTCTGAACCTAGCCGAGAACTATTCGGCTGAACCTCGTCCTGTACACTGGAACTGTTCTGCGAGCCAGTTGCAACACCGTCATCTTCTTTGAAAGCAACAGTGTCGGCTACATTCATATCAGGCACCTCCATAGATTCACGCAACAGCTTACAAGTCTCTTGCTCAAGAACACCCTGAGCTGTCCTCTCCTGTCTTGAATCAACTGCACTGGGTTCATTATCCAATGTTCTTGTGCCCTGTTCAATAACATACTCTGCATACAAACTGGCAAACAAGAAAGTGGTAGAATTAATTTACTATTTTGATAATTCGAATAAGACAGGAAAAATAATTTTTTTCCCCAGACAGGCGTGAGAGAAACTCAGTTGATTTTCCCACTTTAAAATTTCACGTCAATTAAAAATTATTCATTCCAAATTTTGCAATTCAGGAAGTAAAGCTACCAAGAAAGAATCACGGCTTGTGGGTAATGAGTAATGACCCACGTATTGTGATGACAGTAAAAACAAAATTTGATTTACAATTTTACACTCTACTGATTAGCTAAAAGTAAAAGCCAGTTTACACAAAAAAAGGTTTTACATTGAGAACATTCAACCAAAAAGAAACAAAAAAGCCAGATAACCATAAAGTTACCTGGACCCTGAAGAGGGGAACCCATTTAACCATGCATCATCTGCTCCAACCTTCTCTTTGAATGCCAAGCACATTCCATCTTGTAATCTAGAATTTAAAGCTGCACTCAGAGGAAGGATCAGCATCTAAGATGAAAACTGAGATTTGAAAATTCAAGTAAAAATATCTAAATTAAAGAGGCACAAAGAGGGAGAAATTTATAATAACCCACCCAACAAGGGGAAGACACCATAAATCTACCTACACATGCTAGGTCCTGTAGATACCTACCCTAAAATACATCCTCAAGAAAATGAATAACATAATTTAACCCAGAAACATTAAATTGAATCTGTTGAGATATATAGTCCCACATTGGTTGTATGTGCAACCCATTGGCACTCTCACCCTTTGAGCTAGCTTTTGGGGTGGTGTATCCCAAGTTCTTTACATGGTATCAAGAGCTGGTTATATTCCAGTCTCTTCCCCGTTCTGATTTATTTTTTAAGTCATTTTCCTATTCCTTTTTTTTTTTTCATTTTAGCCACTGCCCAAGCCAGAATCCTTACCTAGCCACCTCCAACCACGAAACCAAGGCCACCATTAGGTTCAAAACAAAATTCTGAGCCAACCCACAGAAGACCCGTAGCAATTACTGTTTTACTGTAGCTAAGATTGCTCTCATTCATTGACTTTGGCGAGCAACCCTCTTCCTGTTTTGAGGGTCAAAATCGTATTTGGAGGAATTTTTCTTTTCTGGGTACCTGTTGTTAGAAAGCCATGGACGCTGAAAATTTTGAAAATTCGTCCTTTCATAAATTGATGTCTCAACATGCTGACACAACCAGTCATGTTGCTCAAAAAGGTATGGCATTCCATGTTGAACGTAGTAATCGTTGGATCCTTGATTCAGGGGCCTCTGATCACATGACAGGTAATGCAACCTTATTTTTCTCCTATACCCCTTACTACCACCCATCACGAATAAAAACAGCTGATGGGAATTTCTCCACTATTGCGGGAAAGGGATCCATTAAACTTTCTGAGCAAATTATTTTGAACTGAGTACTTCATGTTCCCTCTCTTACTTGTAATATCATCTCTATTAGCAAACTTACTGCTGAGTTGCATTGTGTTGCTAAGTTCTCTGCAAATGCTTGTATCTTTCAAGAACAGGACTCGGGGATGATGATTGGCAGTGCTAGAGAGGAAGAAGGGCTCTACTATTTTACAGAGGTTCATTGTGAAAAGAGGATTTTTTCGAACCACTCTCTATGTTTATCAGAAGACTGTAATGATGTTTCGTTATGGCATCGTAGGTTGGGACACCCAAATTTTGTTTATCTCCAGAAGTTATTCCCGAACTTATTTATCAATAAAAAGCCAAGCTCCCTTCTCTGTGATATTTGTCGGCTTGCAAAGCACTCTCGTGTCACTTATTCTCCTAAGAAATATCATGAATCTTCTCCCTTTACATTGATTCATAGTGATATTTGGGGACCTGCTCGTGAAAAAAATGTCTCGGGTGCTCGTTAGTTTATTACTTTCATTGATGATCATTCTAGGGTATGTTGGGTATATCTCTTAAAAGATAAGTCTGAGGCAGCATCCATTTTTAAAAACTTTCATGCTATGATTCAAACTCAATTTCAGACCTCTATCAAAATTCTGCGAACAGACAATGATACTGAATATTTTAATTCAGTTCTTGGAGATTACCTAAACCAACATGGAATCATTCATCAAAGTTCTTGTCCTAACACCCCTCAACAAAATGGGGTGGCTGAAAGGAAAAATAGACATCTAATTGAAGTTGCTCGAGCTCTTTTATTCACGATGCATGTCCCTAAATACCTGTGGGGGGAAGCCGTCTTGACAGCCTGTTATCTCATTAATCGGATGCCTTCTCGGGTACTAAATTTTCATTCTCCTTTATCCTGTCTTACTAAATCTTTTCCCTCTTTCAGTGCTCTTTCTTCTCTTCCTCCCAAAATATTTGGTTGTGGTTTTTGTGCATATTCCTCCACATCAAAGGTCCAAACTTGACCCTAAATCCATCAGATGTGTCTTCATAGGATATTCCCCAAATCAAAAAGGTTATAAGTGTTACTCACCTTCTCTCCGTAAGGTTTTTGTTTCCATGGATGTTACCTTTTATGAAACACCCTGACTTCTCTTCAGGGGGAGTCTATAGGTCCTGGTATGGATGAAGATAAGCCTGGGAAACCAAATGATGCTACTGTCTTACCTTGGCCTTTGGAAACAGGGGGAGTTATTGGGAAGGAAACAGGGGGAGCAACTATACCTGATTCTAATGATCCTCCTTCTGATCAAGCAACTATACCTGAGTCTAATGATCCTCCTTCTGATCAAGCAACTATACCTGAGTCTAATGATCCTCCTTGTGATCCTCTTGGAAAATGGGGAAAATTTTACAGCAGGTGCAAAACACATCAAGATGCTCTAGACTGCCAGGATCCTAACTCGAGTCCTTGTTCTAGCAACCCACTTGAATGTACTAGTACAACCAACATTGATATGCCTATTGCTCTTCGGAAAGGTACTAGATCTTGCACTGCTCATCCTATTTCCCATTATATCTCATATGAAAAGTTGTCTCCAGGTTTTCGTGCTTTCAACACTATGTTAGATAGTACCAGGATACCCAAAAATATCCAAGAAACACTTGATGACCCAAAATGAGGAATGCAGTATTAGAAGAAATGGATGCATTGACAAAAAATGGAACATGGGAGTTTGTGACATTACCTAAAGGAAAGAAAACTGTTGGTTGCAAATGGGTGTTCACAATAAAATTCAATGCAGACAATAGCATCAATAGGTATAAGGCCAGATTAGTTGCTAAGGGATTTACTCAGACTCATGGGATATATTATCAGGAGACATTTGCTCCTGTTGCCAAACTTAACACTATCCGCGTTCTGCTATCCCTTGCCGCCAACCTTGATTGGCCATTGCAACAATTAGATGTTAAGAATGCCTTCTTGAATGGTGATCTACATGAGGAAGTTTACATGGATCTACCTCCTGGTTTTGAAAAAGGGGATGGTTCTGTGTGCAAGTTGCAGAAGTCTCTCTATGGACTTAAACAATCTCCCAGAGAATGGTTTGGGAAATTTACTCAAGCTGTTAAGGGAAGAGGGTTCACCCAAGCTCAGACTGATCACACTTTATTTTTTAAACACTCCGACAAAGGAAGAATTGCTATTCTGATCGTTTATGTTGATGACATAATTGTCACTGGTAATGATAGCGAGGAGATAACCTCTTTAAAAAAATGTTTAGCTGACCAGTTTGAACTAAAAGATCTTGGATCTCTCAAATATTTCCTTGGCATGGAAATTGCTAGGAGTAAGGAAGGAATTTCTTTAACTCAGAAAAAATACACTCTAGACTTGTTGCAAGAAACAGGTATGCTTGGGTGCAAGCCGACAGAGACTCCAATTGAAGCTAATATCAAGATGGGAGTTGAGGACGGGGAAGATGTTGATAGGGAGCAGTACCAGAGACTAGTGGGGAAATTAATCTATTTGTCTCACACTCGTCCTGATATTGCTTTTCCTGTGAGCATAGTTAGCCAATTCATGCATTCTCCTAAGGAAAAACACCTTAGTGCTGTTTATAGAATTCTCAAATACCTAAAAAATACCCCTGGTCGAGGAATTTTCTTTAAAAAGGGGCAAAAAAGGATGATTGAAATCTATACAGATGCAGACTGGGCTGGCTCTGCAATGGACCGAAGATCTACTTCAGGATATTGTACTTATGTCTGGGGAAACCTTGTGACCTGGAGAAGTAAGAAACAAACTGTTGTTGCAAGAAGCAGTGCAAAAGCAGAATTTCGGGCTCTAGCCCATGGTATTTGTGAAGGAATTTGGTTACGAAGGCTTCTGGAGGAGTTGAAGATCTCTTATTCCCTACCTATCAGATTATATTGTGATAATAAGGCTGCTGTCAGCAATGCTCAAAATCCTGTTCATCATGACAGAACAAAACATGTGGAAGTTGATCGTCACTTTATCAAAGAGAAATTAGAAGACGGTAGTGTATGCTTGTCATATATACCTACCAAGGAACAGACAACAGATATCCTCACCAAAGGATTACTTAAGCCAACCTTTGAGAATTTGATCAACAAGTTGGGAATGATCAATATATATCTCCTAACTTGAGGGGGAGTGTAGAATATTTTAGATAGTATTTATTGATGTAGTTGGTAATTGTATATTTAGTTGGTAGTTATATATTTATTGAAGTAGTTAGTGGTTGTATTTATTGAAGTAGTTGAGGTAGTTGAATGTACTCAATATAAAAAAGACTCATTGGGTCTCTAAATGAATTAAGAAAGTATTATTCAAACAAAACACTTCTTCTTTTCTTCATGGTATTGTATCCCAAGTTCTTTACAAAATCCAATCACATTCCCAATAAAATGCGACAATCATACAATGTCTAAAAGAAGAATACGAACATGAAGAACTAGTATAAAAGTGAAGGAATTATATACTACATACATGGTTTTTAAAAGCAAATAGTGCACTTGCAGCAATATATGGCTTGTAGGACTGTAGCAAAAATTGAATAGCACATCTTATTTGAAATACGTGCATATTATATAAAAAAATAATAATATATCTAAAACCATTTAAAATGACAATATAGAAACAAAGTACTGTGCGCACGTGTTTCTGTGTATACAATGAGTATTTCCTGGGCCTTGGCATAAAAACACACCAGAAAAATTATATCTAAAAATAATATCTACCCACTAAACCTCAAGTGGCATGATCAGGGCCAAAAGAGGCAGCAATAAGGGCCGATGAGAGCTCCCAATCAATGCAGCTGACACTATTTGGAGGCTTTTCTTTGGACCAAACATAAATCATGAATTCTCGAAGCATAGAAATAAAAAAGCTGAAGTTCCTTTGCATGCATTGTTCATTGCAGCAAAACATTTGAGTGAAGCTACTTTCACCTGAACGGAGGACAACGAGCCTCCACCAGCGATTCAAAAACAGTGGGCAATGTCAAAGGCCTCCAATAGCGAGCCAAAGCTTATCGGAGTTTTTTTTTTTTTTTTTTGGGGGGGGGGGGGGGGGGGGGGGGGGGGGGGTTACTTTATTTTTAGCCAGACCCGACACAAAAGCTATATTTATTTACTGCACAAATTTTCTTAGTTTCACTAGCAGATGTTATTGCCATCAGAAGATAGCACTGATTCCAAGGTGGCAAAACTAAACACACAGCATAGTGCAGGGGCCCATGGTGCCTCACTAAACACTATACCATCTCATAATAGCACTCTTTAACTATTTCTACATAAATTGCATATTGAATGTAATGAATGAATTGATACACAGATAGTGCTAACAAGCTCTATTTATAGAGCTGAAGCTGACTCAGTGATGATGAGTCAGCATTACTAACAGATTACAAACTGAAAGCAAAACAGAATTGAAACCATATAACAAACTGATACAAGGGAAATAATCTGCTACAACAGAATACAAAGAAAATAATCTACAACAGGTTGCTAGTTACCTAATAGCACGTAATATTAACCACGTGCTTTTTCTAATAAGGCTGCCAAAGGGACTAAAAGTTCCTACCTTCTCTAGTTTCTTCAACTGAATCTCGCTGATGATTAGACCCATTAGTGTCATTATTGCCATTGACTTTAACCAGACCACCATACCTATTACATTCAGAAAAATGTTAAAATTAGAAGCTAATTAATACAACAAAACAGGGCCAGTTTTCCCCAAAAAGCCTGACCAGACCTTTGTGCGATTGACTCTTGATAATCATAGACATTGTCATAGGATTAAACTCAAAACACAATTTGTAACTGTTACTGTATCAATCTTGCACATCATTGTGTCTAGAGTTACAACTTTATCGGATGGTCAGCCAGAGAAAGTACCATGATAATAATCAAATACTGGGAATTTGGACACCTTTAGTCAGAAGAGTTGTCAATTTTGAACACAGTAGCACAAAACGAAATGTTTGTGGTGTAGGAAAGTTAAAATTTTCACTTATCAGCTAAAGAAAATGTCAAAAAGGTGATGAATGGGTTCAACTATAAGGACATTAAATGTATTGTACATTTACTTCATCAATCAAACAAGTAAAACGAAACAAAGAAAAAGTAAAATTGGGGTGGGAAGGGAGAATTAGGTAATATCAGAAAGTAAATGGTGACAGTGACACACTTAACCTGATAAAAATCTACCTGTAAAAGTATATTGAAAATAAATGTCAACAAGATAGAAATACTCTAACCTGTGCATATCATCCGAGGACCCATCTCTTAGTCCTGAAGAAGTTATTTCTCTGCAGTCATCTTGAGTACCTATGTGGCATGGTTTTTCAAAAGCACAGTAAAACTTCTAGTGGGAGAGGGGAATAAAACTCATGAATAAGCATTTCATCTGCTGGTCGGGTCGCACCAACAGAAAGCACAATGGAGTTATACTTGTAAGGAGTTAAAACTTTCCTACTTCTCAGCTCTAAAATAACAATGAACAATGTCTATGTCAAATTGCACAATTATAATCATCCTCGGTATTAGATAGGCATTGATAATTAACAAACGGCTTTACTTCTGAACTATATTTGAATAACAAGTTAGGTATACTGTCATTCTTTAAGACACCAATATAAGGCCTAAAAGTTTTTTTGGTTTTTTATTTTTATTTTTATTTTGTTGGGGGGGGGGGGGGGGGGGGGGTTCAGTGCAGTACAGATTACTAGCAGCAGTGTTACCTTTGGTTTTCTGAACAGCTACAAAGCCCTAGTGAAAGGAAGGAAAAGGAACCATGTTAGAAACAAAATAGCTTGATCCTTAAAATAATCCTGAATGTATTACAAGGAAGGGGGCAGGGGACCCTAAAGATATGCTATTTATATAAACTCCACTTCGGATGAGCACCTGATTCTGTTCAGAATTATTATTAGCTGGATCACACAGCACAGATTCAGGTTGGAACCCATCCAGTTTACTCTCCAAATCTGAAAGGCAGAAATGAAACATGGTTATATATGTTATAAAGAAAAAATAGCTTTTACTACTAAAATGACTGATTAGCAGAATAACCAAACAGGCTTCCTACAGCAGTAGAATCATACCTGGAGAGGCCTGAGAACCTAATCCTCTGGCCAAGTTTGTAGATGCATATTCTAAATTTGTAAAATTATTTTCTTTCTCTTGCAAACTAGCTTCAATAATTTCAATAGCAGAAGAGTTCACATTATTTTTATGCTCAACAGCAAATGCAGACCAATCAATTTTTGAGGAGGGAAGAGTCCTAAGCATCTCCTCTGTTGCCCTGGATCTTACTCTTCGTATTTCATCCTGAATACTCCATGATCCAGTAGCAGGAGAATCCCTTTTCAACTGCAATTTTATTATCAGCACAAATGAACATCCATAAACAGAACATTTGAATACTGTAACTCAATCAACCCAGATGACAACAGCTATAATTGACAGGAGCATTCACGTAAATCCTTGACAACTGATACTCCAGAACATGAGAAATTCTATTAAGGTACAAGTACATCACATAATTTATCTTGTAGTAGTATAATAAAATAATTAAGGAAGCTAACTGCTAAAAGAGGAAAACTTAGAGCCTCAGGATTTTACCAGGTGACAATCATAGATTTTCCAGAACAAATCTTCTCACTCAGGTTGTTTTCTGAAGTCGAAGCATGTGAATTTCAAAATAATACTTTTCAAAATTTCTACATCCACTTTTAGGCAGGCCAATGGATTGGATTGATCACGTATGTACAAGGAACGATTAAAGCTCCATATCATTAATTAACTATCATATACGTCCGTAATTTTAGGTCATCTTTTTCCATTTCACCATTCACTAGCAAGCCAACTTTAGAGATTTAATGCTAATATAGGAGATCTTTTGAGCTCCTACTGAACCCTCGGACAGCCCCTTCCCATCCATATATCTTACTGTTTCATAACTTTTTCTTATACAAGTCTCGACCTAAGCATGAAATTGGCATTTCCACTACGTCTTATTCTCATAATGAAAAACAGAAATCGTGCAGATACAAGATACATAATATTTTCTAAGAAACATCAAGAAATTTGCACAACTTCAATTCAACAAACTAGCTATACCCAAGCTGCTGCAAGTTGCAACTGTTTAGGATGAATACCAATGTGGGGGACATAAGAAAGGTGAGATTATGACTGGCAGGAGAGATGGGGCACATAAAATCCACCCCCTTCCCATCCCTGGCAAACTAAGCAGGATTATAATGCAAAATAAATAACTCTTGTGAAATTAAAACTTAAATATTTCATTTAAAACACAACTTGAATGCATAATACCCCTCATACATAATTATCTTTATCAGTCTTCACATTTTCTAAAGACAGCCAAATATATCCCAAAAAAATGATAAATACATTTTTTCCAAAAATAAATAACGCATCAAATGGCACCTTGGAGGACGATGTAGAATTGCCACCAAATAGATGTGGTGTTTCTTCTTTAAAGAGTTGAATTCCGGACGGTGTTGGAGGCTTAGTATGGTCTATGGAGGGAGATGCCCACGGAGGGCGTGTGCGCATATATGACTTAGCCACATCCACAGGTGATCCTTCATCTTTGGGATCCTGCATAACACCCAGAGGTATATAGGTAAAAACAAACAATTAATGGGAAATCATATTGCCATGATATATATTATATGATTTTTGGATGAAAGGGGAAGGAGATAGCATGTACAAACATCAGTATAAGTATCTCCACACTCAGATACAGAAAGAAAAAGTCACTAACTTGTGGTGATGTAGCCAAAATCAAACTATGACTTCCATAACCTAAATCTGAATTTGAATCTAATCCTGACTTCTTCTCCTGCAGCCATTTCTTTGCCTCCATAACAGCAGCACTACAGAGATCGGGTGAATCTGTATATGAGATAATTAAAAACCCATGGTCAGGTAACAGTAAGGAGTTGAAACTGGGTTTTGTATGGACAGAATACCGTTTCCAAAAGTCGTGTTGAATATATCCCTTGGCCTCTTATCCCCATCATCATCATTTGCAGGAGAATCTACAACTCTTGATCTTATTATTTTTATCAACCTATCACATTCTTCCCTGATCAAACATTAAGTTCTTTTAGAATCTTATTCTGAACAACTTGAGGAAACAGCTAATGCATCCATAAAATTCTACAAATTGTTAAACCACATAATAAATACAGTTCTACTCCATATAGTTCATAAACTACATATCACTCAAGGTTTGCAAATTTTAGTACAGGTCATCGATATATGCTGCATAATGCACTTTTCATGATCATCCTCCTTATGCCTGGCCTGGGTTAATTCTTATATTTTGAACGCTCCCAATTTTCGGCAAGTTAAAGTCACCAAGATTGTACGTGATTTGGAGGAAAATTTTGAAGTCAAAGGATGCTGACAAGTATTGCTATGAATTTAAAAATTGGCAAATGGCAGAAATGTCTTCTATGATTTGATCACTAGCATCTAGGATTCTGTATGGTATACTACTAGATAAATATGTAATAGAATTATGCTAGAGGCTAAGAGTACTGCTAATTTTTCTAGTAGAAAGAGTCAAAGAAAGTAAAGTGAAGCAAGAGAAGAAGAAAGAGAATGAAAGGAGAGAGAGAATGAATTGTTCATTGTATTCAGATTATTAATGTAAACCAATACACGTGTGCTCTTTATAGAGCAAGATACAAGGAAAGGACACGTCAGCCTAATCAGTTACACGGTTACAACAATACAAAAGTGTTCATTTACAAAAATGTCCCTATACACTTTATACTAATATGCCCCCTCAAACTCAGGGTGGATGGAGTAGAAAATGAGAATCCACCACCGTGAGTTTGTCTCTTAATGCAGCAAATCGAGAGGCAAAAAGGCTCATGGTAAGTGTATCAGCAACTTGGTCCAAGGCAGAAACATGACAGACACTGATATCCTTATAAAGAACCCACTCCCTAACAAAGAAGATATCTAACTCCATGTGCTTTGTTCTGGCATAGAGAACAGGATTGTGTGACAAAGACACAGTGCTTAAGTTGTCACAAAGAATGAGAGGAGTGGTGAGTTGAATATGAAGCTCTTGAAGGAGAGATTTTAACCAGAGGACTTCAGCAGTAGCTAGAGCTAAACTTCGATATTCTGCTTCAGTGCTAGAGCGAGCAATTAAGTTTGTTTCTTGGACCACCAAGAAACTAAGTTTGAGCCAAAGAATACACAAGCTCCTGAAGTAGACCTTCGATCATCCGGGTCACTAGCCCAATCCGCATCACAAAAGGCTGTAACAGAGAATAGATGACTGGGATTGCAAGGCTGCAGTAACATCCCATGATGCAGAGTGCCACAAAGATACCGTAAAATGCGTTTGACAGCAGCCCAATCCTCTTCAAGAGGTTAGGACATAAACTAACATGCTTTGTTCACTGAATAACTGATCTCAGGACGAGTAAGAGTTGCATATTGTAAAGCTCCTACAATGGATCGATAGAGGAAAGGATCAGAGTGATAATTGGAACCATACTTTGAAAGTTTGCAGCCAGGGGGTAGAGGTGTGGCTATCCCTTTTGCTTCAGCCATGTTAGCTTTAACAAGGAAGTCACAGATGTATTTAGATTGAGACAGAATCAGTGCTCCAGAGGGCATTTTCTTAACTTCGATTCCAAGAAAAAATTCAAGATCACCGAGATCCTTTAAGGCAAACGCAGTGTTCAATTGCTGAATCGGGGACTGAATGAAGAGGGATTCACTTCCAGAGATGATTATATCATCCACATAAACCAAGAGAAAGACACACTGAGCTGACTTTCTGTATATAAACAAGGAAGGATCACATTTACTGGCTGTAAAACCCAGATGCAGCAAGCAAGCTTTGAGCTTATCAAACCAAGCCCTTGGGGCTTGTTTTAAACCATAGAGTGCCTTGTGTAACTTGCAAATAAAAGACTTGTTAGAGGACTCAAAACCAGGGGGTTGTTGCATATAAACCTCCTCTTCAAGGATGCCATTGAGAGAGGCATTATTAACATCCAATTGTCGAAGCTTCCAACCAAACGAAATGGCAATAGTAAGAATGGTCCGAATGGTGATGGGCTTCACAATTGGGGAAAACGTTTCAGTGTAGTCAAAACCAAGTTGTTGATGAAAGCCTTTGGCTACCAGCCTTGCCTTATATCTATGAACAAAACCATCAGGATTTTCTTTAACCCGAAAAACCCACTTACACCCAATAGCTTTTCTGTTAGGTGAAAGTGGAACCAAGGTCCAGGTTGAGTTTGCTTGAAGAGCATTAAATTCGGACAGCATGGCAAACAACCACTTGGGACATGCCAAAGCTTGTTTAATGGAGATAGGTTCAAGAGAAGTTAAAAGAACTTGGGACATGTGAGCAGTTTTAGAGCGAGTTTTAATAGTGTGTGGGGGATGAGTGCAAAAGACCAGATGGAATATACTCAGAACCAGAACTAGGAGGTGAGGAAGATGAAGCTGAAGGACTAAAAGAGATAGCCTGTGAAGAAAAAGAATTAGAGGAAGAACCTGGACTGGAGGAGACTGAACTGGAGCCTGCAATAATAGATGGAGGAGCCAGTTGAGAATAGTTGTGCTCACTGTTTGGAGATGAAAAGCCTGATGGGGAATCGTGACTTGAAGAAGATGAGGTTGATACTGGGAGAGGAGAGTTACATTGTGGAGGTGGTGAGTCACTGTGAGAAGCATCACTTGAGTGAGATTGGTGCAATAAAGAAGGTGACTCCGAGGACTCATGAACAGGTACTGTCTGATTTGAGAGATCAGAATTGGGTGATGTGATGTTAGAGGATAATAAGGGAATTAGATTGGAAACTGACACGGGAGGATCACTTGAAGGAGAAGGAGAGCTTGAATTAAACCAAGAAGAATATGGAAATTTGGTCTCATTGAACAGAACATCCTTTGAAATAAAGAGTCTGCCTGATGAGTTAAGGCATTTGTAACCTTTATGATTAGGGGAATACCCAAGAAAAATACACTCACTGCTTCTAAAATCCAATTTGTGACTGTTATATGGTCTTAAGAAAGGGAAGCATGCACAACCAAATACTTTAAGGGACTTGTAGTCAGGTGTTGTTTTATACAACTTGGTGAAAGGTACTTCAAAATTTAGAGCAGCCGTGGGTAGGTTATTTATGAGATAGACGGCAGAAATAAAAGCATGATCCCAAAACTTGATGGGTAAGGATGCATGAGCAAGCAAGGTGAAGCCTGTTTCTACAATATGCCTATGTTTTCTCTCTACCACTCCATTTTGATGATGAGTGTGAGGACAAATGATCCTATGAGCTATACCAAGCTGTTTTAGGAGTTGATGAAAGGGACGAAACTCTCCTCCCCAGTCAGTTTGGAGGGCTTTAATGCAGGATTGAAAATGATTTGAGACAAGAGCTTGAAATTGAGAAAAGATTGTTAATGCTTCTGATTTTTGTTTTAAAGGATAAATCCATGTGTATCGTGAATGTGCATCTACAAATGATATGTAATAGGTAAAGCCTAAGGTAGACTTGACTGGAGCTGGACCCCATAGGTCACTAAAAACCAAGTCAAAAGGTTTTTCATATATTTTAGTAGAAGGAGATGAATGTAATCTATGAATTTTCCCCAAACAGTAAGCAGAACACAACTCAACATTTGTTTTATTAGGAATGGGAATATTACAAGACTTGAGAATTTAATTGAGAGCATCAACATGAGGATGCCCCAATCGACAATGCCAAAGAGAGTACATATAGTTTGATCCTACTGGTTTTTGAACATCAGAAGCTACATTTATTGTACACTGTGCGATTACATCAGTGGGAAAAACACTAGGGAGATACCAAACTACTACACACAGGTGCAGGAGTACAAGAAACAAAATTTGAAGCACTGTTGGAAAGACATAGATGACTTGATTGCTGACTTAAGTTGTGAGAAAGATGAACTCCATGAAATTGATATAGACCATCTGATCCCAGAGCACCCTCCAGTAGTACTTCATGAGATCCCTGTGATTTGACACAGCAAGTGAATGGGTGAAATTCAAACTAAACACCATTGTCTTTGGCAAATAGACTCACACTGATTAAATTTTTAGTTATGGAAGGGACAAGAAGTAAGTTGTGGAGATGTAAGTGGGTGTGTTTTTGAGTGGAGAAGAAAAGGAAGATGTACCTATAGCATTCACTTTCAAACCTTGGCCATTCCCTATATACACTTGATCAACAACTGAGAGATGAGTGCTCTGTAACAAATTTTGAGAGCTTGCAGTAACTTGATGAGATGCACCTGAGTCTGGATACCATTCAATGGCATGAATGTTAGAGGGTGTTGGCAAAAAACCATTTCCTTGTGACTGTGTAGCAACATTGCAGTTCTGTTGAGTAGGATTTTGAGACTGAACAGTGGTGAGCAAGACTTGAGGTTGATTCTGAGTTGGAGGCCGAGTATACTGGTAAGATCTTTGAAAGGAAGGTTGAGTTGATGTGAAAAACTGAGGAGTTTCAGGAGGAGAGAGTTCAGGTACAAAGTTTTCATCAAACCTGTACCAATAAGTTTGAACTCCATGTCCAAACTTGTAGCAGAGTTGGCATTGCACATTGTTACGTCCTCTGCCTCTTCCTCCTCTGTTATTGCGAGCAAAGAACCTTCCTCTGCCTCTGCTATTACCAGTGTTTGTACTATAGGACCTCTGATTATTTGTATTCTGGTCCTGATTTAGTTGCACTGCCTCAAGAGGAGTCCTACCAGTTGTGAAGCCAGAACCATATGCATCTTTCGGATCAGTAGAAGCCTTCTACACAACATTTACAGACATTGAATCTGAGAGAAGAGACTCATTCTGTCTTGCAAGCATCATTTCATGAGACATCAGTTCAACTCTGAAGTCGGTGAGAGTGTAAGGATTTTCACTAGCTCGAACTGAAGTAACGAAAGCGTTGAAATCTGAAGGGAGGCCAGCAAGTATCAACTCAGTTTGTTCTTCAATCGAGATAGGACTTTTGATTGCTTTTAGCTCATCGCACACAGAGATTTCACATGCCTAAGGTACTCAGCAACAGACCTACCACCTTTCTTTATGGTGTGAAGTTCAGATCTGAGCTTATGAGCTTTGGATCTCATCATGCCTTGGAAAAAATTGTGGATCTGATCCCAGGCCTCATCAGCATGACGAACACCTAGGATTTCATTCAAGATTTCTTCAGAAATAGTTGACAGAAGCCAGGAGAGAAGCATCTGATCTTGACGCAGCCACTCTGTATACAGAGGATTGATAGCTTCATCCGCGCGATTTTGTTCAGACTCGTACTGAAGTGGTATTTTAGGGTTAACTAAGAAGTGTTGAAGTTGGTGAGAAGTGATTACAGGTTCTACAACCTGATTCCAAAGAAGAAAATTGCTCTCTGTCAGTTTAACAGAGATCTGATGGTTGAACAGTGATGGAGAAGACGAAGACGGACGATTCTCCATTGTTGCGTTTCTGGTTGAAGATAGTGATGGAGAAGACGAAGCGGAAGTCATGACGAAGAAGCTCTGTATCAGGCCCTCAGGGAGAGAGCTCTGATACCATCAAAGAAAGTAAAATGAAGCAAGAGAAGAAGAAAGAGAACGAAAGGAGAGAGAGAATGAATTGTTCATTGTATTCAGATTATTAATGTAAACCAATACACGTGTGCTCTTTATAGAGCAAGATACAAGGAAAGGGCACGTCAGCCTAATCAGTTACACGGTTACAACAATACAAAAGTGTTCATTTAAAGTGTTCATTTACAGAAATGTCCCTATACACTTTATACTAATAAAGAGTAGTACTAATTTTAAATTCAACTCTATGAAAATACAATAGGTAGTCCTAAAACCAGGATGCACACTTTTAGTGTCTTTTTATTTAACTAAAGATAAGTATTAATGAAATTACATTGTTTACAAAAGAGGCAGATCAAGCAAACTTTCAACACATTATTATACACAAACAGAAGGGTGAATAAAACTAAGAAGCAACAAAGGAAAAATCCACATGTTAAATTTATAATGTTCAGTACCTTGAGAATGACTCTTGCATAAGTAGCTGCTCGATGATATGCTTGCTTTTGCTATTCCCAACTAATGGCTGGAGTCCCTTCACGGAGAAATCAATCAGTTCTGGTGCCGCACCCTTTCATCACAGAATCCAATATCAAATGTGCAATATTCTTAGCTGAAACCAAGGGATTCATGAAGACAAGAAACCATCGACAAACTGCCTCTAAATCACAATCCAATGCATTTCTAAAGATGACATTTTCAAGCTTCGGAATCATCAACCAATTTTTTATTTTTTATTTTTTGGAGAGGATAGGTTAAAGGGGTGAAGTCTTCTTCTAAACTACCAAAGGCCTATATAAGTAAGTGGAACAAAAAGGTAAAAAGGAAATATGAAGAACAATGACTTATTGAAAAGGACTAGTTTCTACAATAAACAACACAAGCGCTACATCTCAAGCACAAGACAACATATCAGAGAGTCAATTACCTTGTTCAATGCAATATCACCTTCAAAAGGGCTATCATTCTCATCATCGAAAGTACCAACTTCCTCTGCAAAATTGGACACCGAGCACATTTAAAAAAAAAAAAAATTGAACAAAGCATGACCATTGCATACGGTTATATTTAAAATACACCATATATTCGTGTAATTTGTCTTTTTCATATCCAATTAGGAACTTTAAAACTGCCATAATTAGATCTACCAAAACTAAGATCAACTACAACTAAAGTCAGCACACACAAGTTCTGTTCCCTCAAGTCCACATAGTCAAAAAAATAAAAAAAATTAATAATTGACTTAATTATTTTAACAGCAGAAAAACAAAAAGGACAGAAACCCTAGTATTCCAAGTAGAGCAGTGTCATGGTAAGAGAAGAGCATATATGAAATTATAGCTATTACCATCGCTGGAATCGTTAGCAGAAGAGGAAGGAGAAGGAGTAACGGAGGAGGAGGAAGTTGGAGAAGAATCGAGATCCAAAACAGAGGAAAAGAGCTTTCCGGCACCAGAAGCAATGAAACGGGTTGGGGAGACAACGAAACGCGAGAGCCAATTAGGGCTCTGAGAGGGACCGGGTCGGTCGTAGGGGGTCCGAGTCCTGGCAGAGGCGGTTCGGCGGGTCCGGACCATTTTGCCGCCCGATCGAGATCCGGGAATGGAAGCCATTGGAGCGAAGCACACAGACAAAAAAAGGAAACAAAGCTTCAACGCTTGCAGAATGAAGAGGCTCGTTCCACTTTTCAGTTCTACTCCTTCTCTTCTCTTCCCTTCTCTTCTCTTCAAAAGCTCTTCTTCTCCCAGAAACAGAAGCAGAGGTTGATTGTTATAGCGGTTATCTTCAGTTTATTGCGCTTTTTTTTTCCCTTCCTCTTCTTCTTTTTGGTCCTTTTTTTTTTCTTTTAATATTCATTTTCGGGAGAGTTTGGCGGTTTGGGATTTTTTTTTATTGACAAAATTGCCTTTCTGTTAAAAAAAATTATCGATTTGTTTCACTCTTTTTTTTACACGTGATGTGATTTTATTTGAGAGTGAAGGACAATAAATTAACCAGATTAATTAAATAAGGATAAAAAAAGAATTCAAATAATTCAGTTTTTTATATAAGGAAAAACATTTGAAATTAGCATTGTTAATACTGAATTTGATATATTTAAATTTGAAAGAATCTCGAAATATCATTATAAAATCGTATTACAATTATTGATGAAGATCTTGTTATTATTATTATTAATTATTTATTATTTATTGTCTTTTCTTTTCCTTATTTATCAAAAATAAATGAATGGAGTGTACTGTATTTTTTGGACGAAAAGGAAAAAAACAATAGCCATTATTAATAGTAGGTTCGATGTTTAGGAAGCAGTGATTTTGAAATATCATGGTATGAGTAATAATTTATTATCAGGTAAGTTTACCATCTTAACCATCAATTTCATCACTATTAGATTAGAATTAAATCTAACGGCTTATAATCAATTCTTATAATTCTAATTTTTTTACTCACTTATTCTCTCTCTTCCTCTCCCACCTTGTCTCTAAGTCTACCAATTTCTATGTATCATGTGTTCTCAACCCTCTGCCCCATAAAAATAATGAACATATTTAATAATATAGACTACACCATTGGCGAAGCAAAACCCTCTGCCCTAATTTTTTTTGTTGTATATAATATTAATGTCTCTTATACATTGCGTTCTTGTTCATTTTGATGAGATTTTGTAATACATAAGTCACCGGATGAGTCCCTAACCCTCTCCCCAAGACTAAGATTTTGTATGTCATACCCTTATAATAAAAAAAATTGCAAACAGTAAATTCACCCATCAATCATCATGATACTTTAAATCATAGATTTTTTTTTTTCGGATTCTGTGAATTAAGAAATGAAAACAGTTAAGCGACGATCATATGATTATTGTTATTTGAAATATTTCATCGTTGAGTGAGATCTAGTTTATCGTCAATTCATCCTAATTCATCAATTGGTCTCCCAAACATTAGAGATTATTTTTGCGATGAGATATGATACTTGGTAAAAGTGGTAAAATCCCAATTTGCAGATCCCAATAATTGAGAATGATTGTAGATCAAAACACCATATTGATGAAGAGAGGATGAGAGAAGTGATTCTCAAACCTAGAGAGGAGCGAGTAGATCTCAAACCTAGAAAGAGATAGAGAGTAAAAATTAGAATTATAAGAGATAATTATGAGTTGTTAGATTTAATTTTAATCTAACGTTTATGAGATTGGTGGTAAGGATGATAAACTTAACTGGTGGTAAGTATAATTGTCCCCTTAAAAAATCATAACAAAGAGTCAAGATAATTAAGGGTTTTATTAGTATCTTGTTACATAACTCAATAAAACATTCCTACACATAAGATGGGGTCCACATATTTCTTTTTTCCCTTTCATCATTTCACTTTCTCTCTCTTTTTTATTGTGAGGATAGGAAAATTTTCTTATATCCTACAACATTATACTCATAAAACCTAATAATTAATGTCTCAATTTCATAAATGACACATGCACTCGTGGATCAGAATCATAACTAGAAGTCAAAATAACTAATATTTCATTTTCATAAATGACACATGCAGACGTGGCGCGACCCAGCTAGGATATAGCGACCTTGGGTTGCAATCCACTTCAAGTGAAGTTCCATCAAACCCCCTCTCCTCTATCTTTTAACTGGCAAACAAAGAAATAAAATACCTTTTTTTTTTTTTGAAAATTATATGATAATGTTATTTAACACATAAAAGAATCCATAAATACCGTTTTTTTAGTTTACTCGTAATGTCGATTTCTCTGAGCCAATCATTACAAGCCACTGTATATTTCTGTTGAGTTGACCTTTCCTTAATCATGGAAACTAATCCTAGTACGCGAAAAGTAAAAAACAAGTAAAAAATCTACTCAAACGCCCAACCCAAGGAATGAACCTTTGATGATACTATAGCACTAAAGATTCAGTACATCTCACTAATCAGAACATTATATGTCAGCCAAAATTCTTTCTTTTCTGCCACATTTTTTCTCTCTCCTCAGATGTGTAATGCTCTCATTTGTGGGATACACTGAATCTAGGTGCTAAAGTAGCACCAAAGATTTATCCCAACCGAAGAACGTATGTATAGAGTGGAAATTAACAAACGGGAAATTCATGAAAGGCATGAGTTGCTGTTATTCACACGTGCCATAGTAGCTTATTCCTTAAAACAGAAAGCAAAATGAATCAACCTTAACTCAAATGTCCCGCACGTGGAAGACATTGCGGTTCTTGATGACTACATCGTACATATGGACAGAGGTGAATTTGGTGAAATCCCATGGAAGAGAAATTAGGTCAGTGGAACAATGCTTGTGGAATTGGTACAGTTCAGCATCTCCACCACCATAGTACCTTTCCCATCCTAAACCAATCAAGATTTGCTCAAGCGAACTATAGGAAGATACCACTTCCCCACTTTGTAAATGAACCAAAACCTTTTTCTTCCCCTCCGCCGCTTGAGGGTTTTCCACCAAACGAAACCCACGATCCTTGAATATCCACACCCCAGACATTAATTTGAGTTTTCTTACAGGGTAGTAGGGTATGTATGTGGTTATTTATGATGTCTTGCTCAGAGGAACGGGGGAGAGAAATTAGAAGGGGTTCTGTTCTGTTTTGTTTGAGGAAAGCATTAAGGTTAGGTGAAGGGTATATATATGTTTCAAATTGAGGAAAATGTAAAATTATTTGTCTCATGTGTTATATTATGTTTGGTTTAATTAATGAAAAGGATATTATGGTAATTTTGATTATTAAGGGAAGTTATTTAAAATGTAACTGCTGATAGGTGCAGCTATGTTAAGGGAAAATAGTCAGTTTCTTATTATTGGAGTCTGAAGCGTCCATCAGGGTCTGTCTTGAAGAGTTGTATCTCATCCGTATCAAAGTTGATACTAGAACAGATAAGGGTTAAGGCTCTGAGAAAAAGTATTACACCATCACAGTTCTCTGAGAAAGTATTACACCATCACAGTTCTTCCACACTAATGGAGAAATGTACACTTATATGAAACTCATGAATTCTGAAGATCCTCTTTCATGTTCTTGAATGTTTATTGTTGAACATGAATTACTGATTAAAAACTTACAGAAAATACTATACTCTTGGAAGTGGAAGATTTATGTCTCTTTCGGGGTTTAGGTCCTCTTTGATTAGGATAAGGCATTATTGGCTTTGGCATAGAATCTGGATATTGTGGGGCCTAATGGGGTTTCTCATTTAGGACTTAGGAGAACAATTTCATGCGATTCGATTTCCGTTCAATGCGAGAGTTGTTCCCTCTTATATCACGAGATGACCACGTGATGACAGTGGGAGTGATTGTATTAATCTTCCTTAGATGTTTACTCATAATTGGGAATAATTGGACACCATAAAGGCAATTTTTGCCCCTTTTAATTTGTCTAGTCATTTGGATTTTATGGCTTAGAAAAAATAGTCTCTGTTTTAGCTGACAATAAATAATTAAATTAAATTAAATTTTAACTAAAAAAATCAATAGTGTCACATGCTTATAAATTAGAGTGATTGATCTTTTTTGATCTAACGACTCTCAGATGAGGTGTCAAATTTCAAATTTAACACCGGTATCAAAGGATTATGTCTCACATATGTGTGTATATATATATATATATATATATATATATATATATATATATATATATATATATATATATGGGAAAAATTATAGAGAAGGGATATTATTACTACCAAAATTTTCTACTACCAACTCACTACCTATATAATCACCATTGAATCAAAGAGAGAGACTGTAAAAAAGTTTTTGAAAAAAGAGAAAATGTTGATCCAATGGTAATTAGATAGGTAGTAAGTTGGTAGTAGAAAATTTTGGTAGTAAGAATATTCTCCCTCAAAATTATATGGGACAAGATATTGTGACACCCAAATAACGTTATGACCAATTATCTCACCGTTAGATTGATAGTAGCGATCCGACAATCCTTGTTGATCTCTTAAATAATCCCTTTATATTTATTTCTCTTCCCTTCTTATCGTAATATTGATCATAACTTTACTTGGGTATCAGAGTATACTTTCCCTCGCGTCATTCCTATAATTTTCCGTCACCATTCAAACCTGATCATCAATGCGCCTTCAGAAACGTTGAGTCTTTAAAGCACCCCTCAATTTCCAAACGACCACAATTTCAGTAATAAATCATCATTTGCCTCCTAAAGTGCCTATTGTTTTACACAACAGGCAGAAATTTTTTTTATTCGACAAGAATGTTGAGTTGCATGCCCACATGGCATCACGTGGGCTTTGTAGGGTTCATGGTCCTCCCCAACAACGAGGAAATCTTTGAGCATCTTATTGTCAAATCTGTCATTAATTCATGGTGATAATGTTGGATTTATCCATGTATAGTGTACAACTTTCTCTTCATATAAATGCCGGATCACAATCAAATAAAGCTAGACTTGACTGACGCTACGGTGGTCCTAGGCAGCTGGACTTGACAAATTTTATAAATTTATAGAAAAGAAAAACTAGTTTGCACAACAAATAAACGACACCGATCATTTTGTCATGTTTGATCAAAAAATTTATTAAACTATCATATCAACAGTAATTTTTTCCATAGTATCACGTGGCATGATTTGTTGTATTGTGTAGCAAATTATACCATATCAGGATGCACAGATAAAAAAAATAACATGTGTCAAGCAGACAATAATCCAAGATATTTCGCTACACAATGTAACGAATTATGCCACGTGGCATTCTGAGGAAATGTACTATTGGCATAGCAGTCTGGTAAATATTTTGATCAGTCACTGTTCCCAAAAATAAAGTTATTCTATGCACCCAAAAAAATAAAGCTATTGTAAATAGAGGAGAGATATTCTTACTATCAAAATTTTCTAATACCAACTCACTACCTATCCATCACCATTGGATCAACATTTTCTTTTTTTCAATTTTTTTTTAACATTCTCTCTCTTTGATTCAATGGTGATTAGATAGGTATTAAGTTAGTAGTAGAAAATTTTGGTAATAAGAATATTTTTTTCTCTTGTAAATATGCATAAAGACACTCAAATACCAAGGCACGGACGATTTTTTTAATATATTTTTGGACCACAATCCTATTAGGTGGTTCTTTATCAAAACAAAATTATTATTATTTATTTATATCCTTATTTTTCTTGTAATTTCTTTCTCAATTTTTTTTTCTCCTATTTTTGAATAAGGAGCACAAGCTCCCAGATCACTAAAGGCGAGCTCCGGTCACCAGGCACACTTATGCTCGTGCAGATACGTGCAAAATCCTCGATGTTAGGAAGAAAATACTAGTGAAGATGACATTGGTCCCCCAGCATCAATTTAATTAATCCAAGTATAGTGGGGTCACGTTCGAAGAAGATATAGTTAAGAAAACGAGCACACAAAATAAAGAAAGAAAGAGTCATTTAGAAGCAACGTAAAATTTCAAAAAAATTATATTTTATTTTCGACGTTAAATTTTTTTGTTAAATTTCAATAATTTTCTAGTTAAATTTCATTGTAAATTAAGACGGAATTTTTCAACACAAGTTTTGACGAGATTATATGACTTTCAATGAATTTTTGGATGGTCTTAAAATTTCCATTAGAAAGTTTATTTTCAACAAAATTTTCGTCATTTGTAACGAAAAAATTCCGTCGATAAAATAACCTTTTCTAATAATGGATCTAATACTTCAAGTTCTGAAATGAATTTGTGTGCCACAGAATATTATGTTATATTTTTTTAAAAATATGAAGACGGTTTGGGTTAGCTAGTCTTTTAGGCCAGAGCCTCGCAATTATCTTTTTTTTAGCAGCATATATATCATCACAATGATCGTAAAAATCGTAAATTGGCGTTTTTTTTTGCCGGTTTCTTCTTGGGGTACAGAAGAGCTCATTATTACTTCTCCTTCATAATTCCATTTTGCACAAACTTGTCATACATATTTAACATGAGTGTAACCTACACTTAATAGGCTAACAAGATAATCGATCCATTACAGTTCTGTCCGTTAAGAATAATTCCTCACTTAAAACACATTTACAAGCCATAAAATTAAACACAAGTTAAAACTATTTTACCTCGGCTGTTATTAATTAACTGCATCAATTGCTATAAAAGCAGTTAAACCATATTGATCTTAAATACAATTAATGAATTAAACGCATAAACCATATTGATCTTAAATACAATTAATGAATTAAACGCATGGTCACTTGTAGAGGAGAAATTTTTTTATCTGAGAATCTCAATTTTCAGAAATATGATGAAAATATTCAGTTTTAATCCTAAACCGACAATATTTGTGTCTCGTGCAAGGAATTATCATGTATGACAATAATTAGGAATGATATTCTTATTACTAAAATTTTTCACTACCAAGTTACTACCTATCTAATCACCATTAGATTAACATTTTCTCTTTCTTCAAAAACCTTGTAACATTCTATCTATTTGATCCAATGTTGATGTGATGGGTAGTAAATTAATAGTAACAATTTTTTGTAGTTAGAATATCCTCACTCGACAATAATACTATTTTTTTTTTTTGTTAACCCGTCCTTAATAATATCATGAAGTGAGTTAGCGGGCTGTCAATGTTCCCATAAATTTTGACTAAGAGAACTTAGTAAGTGGAAAGGAAAGACTCTTTAAGTTAGCAGATTAATCTGGAGTGTAGGACGAGTTTGTTGGTAAATAAGTGGTAAGGAAAGAGTCTTGATCCAATCCTCACATGTCACCTTTGGAAGGGTTTAAATATCTTAATCCCTAACCCTTGTGAAAATATTGAAAGGAGCCAACTCCTCTCAAAAATAGTTAGAATTGAGTTAACTCAAAAAAATAATACTTTAACATACCACCATTTACTAAATTCAAATAAAGAATTACACAAAAGCAAACAAACAATAAAACGAACAACACAAAAACGAGTTCATTCAAAAATCAAAATGAACGAATCCCATGAACACAAATCAACAGTGTAATAATATCATTGACGAAGTTATAAATTTCCCAGTAAGAACAAAATCTTCATTATTATCATAAACCCTGTCAATATATATCCTTTCAATTCCTCAAACGATATCTATTCTCATGTTTTCTCTTCCACTTCTTTTTTTCTTTCTTTCTAGAATTAATAAACATTTTTAAAAAGAGACAAAAAATGAAGCCAAAGCCATAACTACACCAACGAAGCCCATGACCTGGGTGCGAGAAGAAGAGCTGCTAGGAGCTGGTGCCTCTGCAGGTGACTCAACAACAAGACTCTCTTCGTTTCCAACAACGTTTGGTGATGATGATGATGATGATGATGATGATTCAACACCAGGTGCAACAATGGGTTCCGTGACCTGAAGAACCGCAACGGTTTCAGGTTGGTTGGTGACAGTGTTCACAAGCAAGGCTTTATAAGGAGAACCCTTAACAGCGGAAGCAAATGCAACTTCACCCTCGTTAATGAGGTCAACATAGATGTAACCCTGGTCAACGTTCTTTGCTGCACCAGAGGCTCCAAATAGGGTTTTCAATTTGGTGTGGCTACCTTGAGCTTCAACGAGTTTTTTCTCATCGTAGTAATCAGGGAGAACGTGGGTTCCGATGATTGCTTTGATGGTTTCTTGAGATTTACCAGAGAGGGAAGAGAGTGCTTTGTTATCGAGGGCAAGGATTGTGACTTTTTTACCACTGTTGATTTGTTCTGCCAGCTTGGTTTCGGTTAGGTATTTGTTGAACTGTGAAAATTCTGGGTATTGGCTTAGCAGTTTTGTGATGTCCAAGCCATGAATGGCTGAAGAGAATGTTAGCATGAGTGCCAAGCACAAAACCCCAGAGTTCTTCAAACCCATCTTTTATTTTTTTATTTTTCTTTTCTTTTTTTGATATCCGAAACCAAGCTGGTGTAGGGAATGGTGAGGTTGATATGTGCATGTGTGTGTATATATATAGTTGTGGTAAGGTTGATATGTGCATGTGTGTGTGTATATATATATAGTGTGTGTATGTGGTATTTGGGATTTTTAGGTCAGCTTTATTTAGAGTTAAATTGTGTTCGTAACCGAATTTATTAGGATCTAGTGGCGTCGGAATGATCGCCAATATGAGCCTTTTCTATTTGATGGAGATTTTGGATGGCTAAGCATGGTTTGTGTAACGAAACATTCGGAGGATAAGTAATATATATATATATATATATATATTATGCTTATCGTTTCTCAAACTACTTGAGATAATGTTATCTCCGGCTATTAAATCATAATCGTATAAAGATGAATAAACAGTGATAAAGGAAGAGAGAGAAAAAAGGAATAATAATCGTTCAAAGGTGAATCAATTAATATAAGGAATTAAATAAACAAAACGACGTAGTTTTGGGGTAGCCGGAGATACCATTATCTCAAGCTGCTTGAGAAATGTTTTTCTCATATATATTTCACCAAAAAAAAAGTGTGTGTGTATATATATATATATATATATATATATATTGAGTAAAAGGTGTGTCATTTTAATTAATTGACACGCCTTACATCCTTTCATTCTCACAAAGAGGTGAGACCAACATCTTCAAAAAAAAAAATTTATCCACTTTCTCTTTCATGATTTATCTTTTTCTCTCACTTAAAATGACACAAGTTTGTGTCCTTTTAAATGATACACAATTTTTATTTTTATTTTTGTGGTGATTATTATTGATGGTGATTTGTAGGGTTGGTAAAATGGGTCAACCCGGCTCAACCCAACCCAACCCGCATTCAACAACAAAAAAATGAGCCAGAAAACTCAATCCAACCCGACCCGAGAGGGTTGGCTCGAAAAAATGAAAAAATAAAATAAAATTCCATTGATGCTGTAACTTCTAATTTTTTTTCTTAAATTATTAATTCATTTAATACAAAGACATTATACAGATAAATCATAGAAACTTCCTTTTGCATTTGGACTTGGACTTATTGGCAGTTGGCACCTCATTCACACTGTCACACATACTATAAAAAAGGTCCTTAATGCATGGTTTTGAATTTATTGGCAGCTGCAGGGTATTTTCATTTTGGTATTTGGAATTGAGATTTTAGCTTTCTACTTTATCTTCATTAATTTTTATACTTTTACATTAAAAAAAAACCTTAACCCGTGAGCTAACCCGTTTGACATGTGGGTTGGCTCGATTTTTTTCGAGTTGAAACGAGTCGGGCTGAATCGAGTTACTAACTCATTTTCCCTAATCTAACCCGGCTCATTGGGTTGACTCATTTTTTCCAAAGCCTAGTGATTTGATATGCCATGGTCTATTTTTTTTTATTTTTTTTATAACACCATGGTCTACTTTCTTTAAAATTAGGAGTAGAGGGTTTTGTCATGATATATGGTCAACTGTCTATAATCTGGCCTTGAGATTAATTTAGAGCAATTAACAACTTGTAGTAGTAAAGTTATATTTTTGATAAAAAATTAAAGAGAAGGTTATCCCCATAAGCTTTTTAAAGAGAGCTTATTAATTGACAAGAACAGATTCCGATCTAAACTTAGGTGCAAAAATTATAAATATCGGAATTTTGTTGGCTCAAGAAAACTGCCCGCAATATCTGTAACTGGTTTATTTAATTCATTAGGGAGACAAAAGCAGAAATAGTATAATCTTGTTGATCGCTCTTTACATTTGGATATGTAAATAACTCGTCATATATAATATTGTCTAAGTAGAATGATGAATTTGTATTTTTAAGAGTAATAAGTTTGAACTTTACTAGCCTCAGAATTAATGAGAAAAGAGAGTAATAAGCTTTAGGTTTGTTTTATCTGATGTTACTTTAGATAATTTTATCTAATGTTTATCAAAACGACATCGTTTTGGGACGGAAATCATGGTATTTTTATAATTTTAATTTATTTTAGGGTTATAATAGTCTTTATCCCTCTAACTTTTTAATTTTTTAACCCTAAAATGACGTCGTTTCGATGAACATTAGATAAAGTTATCTAAAGTAACATCGGAAACTTTTTTCCCTAAGTTTTATATCATTTTTTTATCATTAATCTACTTCTATCTAATTATTTTAATCTATTAATCACATGAGATCAATCGCTAAGATTATGTAAAATTATCAGTCCTCATATTATAGAAGCATAGTTAAATTGCTATTTACATTTGTACAATTTTTTTTTTTGCTATTTACATATGAAGATTATATTCATTTACGTGAAAAAAATAAAATAAAATTCACACAATATCCACCAAATAAACAAATTTTTTTGAAAAAACCGAATTAAATTGGTTTAAATAATCCGATTAAAAAATGGTTCAATTAGGTTTAAAATCGATTTGGTTCGAAAATAGTTCTATTTAATTAAAAACGGTTTGGAATCAGTTCGACTCTATTCTAGAAGGAAAAAATTAATATATTTAATAATAATAAAAATCAATTCAATTCGGTTCGTAAATGGCTCAATACAGTTCAAAACCTATTCGGTTTGAAAATGATTTAGTTGGATTCGAAATCGGTTTGGGACAACTCTATTCTGAAAAGAAAAAAATTTAAATTTAAATAAATAAATAATAAAAATTAATTTGGTTCGATTCGATTCGAAAACTGTTTGGTACTTGAACTGATTTCACAAACCAATTTGGTTCATGAACTATTTCTTGAACCGATTGTTTTAAATACAGCTTAGTTTGGTTCATGATTCGGTTCAAATTT
The DNA here is from genome assembly GCA_032173675.1 of Gastrolobium villosum. Lineage (NCBI taxonomy): Eukaryota > Viridiplantae > Streptophyta > Magnoliopsida > Fabales > Fabaceae > Gastrolobium > Gastrolobium villosum. The sequence goes on along the minus strand of JAVKPL010005716.1, from coordinate 106,921 downwards.
TTTTATTATTTATGGGATAACACAAATGCTTCAGTAAAATTGAGACGCTCAAGACTTAAAAGCCGGTCCAATGACATAACTCAGCCTGAAAAATAACTAGGTTGAGTTCGGATTCTACAAATTAAGCCAGTGAATTCTTAAGTCAAATTCGAGCCCTCCATTGTTTTAGTGCAGCCCAATATTATCATAAGTTAAGATTTATGATTTTTAAATTAAAGATAATAATAATTCTCGCAGCACTACCAACTTACTACCAATCTAATCATCATTGGATTAAGGTGAGAGAATCTTAAAAAATCTATGAAGAGAGATAAAATGTTGATGATTAAATTTGTAGTAAGTTGGTAGTGAAAAAATTTAGATAATAATAATTTTCATATGCAACATCACTATATGCATCATGATCTCTATCATAATATCGAAATCATTATCTTAAAATTATAGTAATGCACAGATGGCCCTGATGATGCCATGTGGCAATTGCAGACAAGAATTTTAAAATCAAACTTTTACTTAGACACATAAATGGGATAAAAAATCATAAATTATAAAATCATAATATTTTTTTTTATAAAAAATAATAAGAAAATAAAAATGCTTAGAATGTTGATAAAAACTTTGATGAAAAATAAAATAATAATAAAAATATAAAAATACAATTTTAAAACAAATTTTTAACTACCATGGTTGCACATGTAATGCACAATTAATTCACACTAATTATATACATAACTGATTGCATTAATTGAATAAAATATTATAAAATAATATCATTACGTAATATATTTTTTATCGCAATTATATGATTTTTTTTTTTTTTTGCCTTTTATACAAACAAACCAAATTCTTATTTAGTTCCTAAAACAGTGACACTGGTTATCTCATATCACTAACACTAAGTAAGGATTTTATAAAAACCAAATTTTATAAATGAATTTTAAAATACATGTAGTATTACCCCTCCCGGAATAAAAAAAATAACAATGAATCTACATCAATGAAATATAGCATCATAACTTACAAAAATAGTAACAAAACTTTCATAGAAGATAAACATCGAAGAGTAAAATTGAAAAACACTTAAGAAAGCACTAAAAACGGCTAAAAATATTTTTTGGAATTTGATCAATAAAACGAGTCTAGTTCAGTCAGATAAGCCAAATATATTGGTACTCATCCGAGTCAGTTAACTAATCCAAAATGACTGTCTCAAATCTCATGCAGTGTAACTCAAATCCACCAGTAAAAAGACATTAAAATAAAAAAGAAATTATCAGCAAATTCCAACTTGATTTCTACTAACAGAACAATTTAGCTAGCTTCATCTAAAGTGCTAGATATCTTGTCAACGATATCTGAGATGGTCTTGTCCATGTCTAGATCCATCATTGGTTTAAACGGACGCTCCATTTTCTGAAATAAAAACAAAAAGGGATTAAGGCATTAAAATATACTGAGCTGAGTACATGATGATTGCACCCACCAAGTGAGGAAAAAAATAGATTAGAAACATTATATATCAGAAACATAGCAACCAACCAGCCTCGAGTAAAAACAATATAGGAGATTCACAAGAAACTGAACAATAATTTATTTATTATTTTTGTTTTTAAAACAGGAAGGCGATATACATACGACTCCTGTTATTGTGAAATCTAGGGTTGTTACCAGACTCAACTACTATTGGGCTCAATGAGGCTAGGCCCACTTGTGTTTAGTCAGTTAGTTTGTTAGACTCTTTAGTTAGTCAGTTAGACTATTTAGTTAGTCAGTTAATCTTGCAGCTACTAGAGTTAGTTTTTTATATAACAGCTCTTTTCCTCTGTACACATTCATTCATTTCAATACATTCAGTTTTAATCTTTCTTCTCTTTCTTCTCTTCTTGATCCTTGCATGGTGGTTTCAATATCATAAGATGGTATCAGATTACACTTTCCGCTTTTCTTCTTGTTTGTATCTCTGATTCTTTGTCCTCTTTTCATCTTCTTCTGATTTTCTTTCTTGTTTTGGATCCCTTTTCATGGCGCATCCGAACAATGTCCTTCCTGATTTCTATACTAATCCTGGAAATCCTTTTTTCTTGCATCCAAATGAAAATCCTGGCTTGGTGCTTGTTTCACCTCCTCTTGATGAGAGGAATTATCATTCTTGGGCTAGATCTATGACCATGGCTCTTTTGAGCAAGAACAAACTCGGCTTTATTAATGGCACTCTTCCACCACCACCGGAACTGGATCCTTCCTTTCATGCATGGCAACGTTGCAATATGATTGTCTTATCATGGATTCATCGGTCAATTAGCAGCTCCATTGCCATCGATCGAGCCAGTGATGCATGGGCTGATCTTCGTGGAAGATTCTCTCACTCTGACATCTTTCGCATCTCCGATTTGCAAGAAGATATGTATAGCATGCAACAAGGTGACAGATCTGTAACCGAATTCTACACTCAAATGAAAATATTGTCGGATGAGCTCGAGAATCTCAAGCCCCTACCTGTGCGTCGATGTGCCAATCTTTGTTTTTGTGGAGGCTATACCTTGATGAGAACCTACCGAGACCGTGATCAAGTTGTTAGGTTTCTCAAAGGTCTTAATGAACAATTTGCTTCTGTGCGTTCCCAAGTTATGCTCATGATCCTTTTCCAAACTTAATTCGAGTTTTTTCATTGATAGTCCAACAAGAGAGACAAATGAATAGTGGTCTCTTGGTTGAAGAAAATGGTGATACCAAAGCTTTTCACAGCTTTTCGGATAATCCACAACGCATGAATTTTGGCAGAGGCAGGGGTTCTACCACTCCTGGTTATATGAATAAAGGACGTGGTCCAGGTAAGATGTGCACCTATTGTGGCAGGCCTCACCACACCATTGATACCTGTTATCAGAAACATGGTTTACCCTCCTGGTTTTAAACCCAGGGCTCCCAAAGCCAACTTTGTGGCTCATGATGATATTGGTAATGATATTGGTGCTGTTGAAGAGGTTGCCAACCAAGATGGAATGATGACAATTACTCAGGAGGAATATCAGAATTTGCTTCAACGTCTTCACTTGAGTCCTTCCAATAAGGCTACTCCTTTTAGCTCCACGAATCTAGTTCACACTACTGCATTGAATGCCAATACTACTCCTATGACAGGTATATCTTTATCCAGGTGGCTCCTTGACACAGGAGCCACTGACCATATTAGTTGTTCTTCATCGAATTTTTCCAAGCTTTTCAAAATCAATCCTATTTCCATAACATTACCTGATGGATCTCACACCATAGCACATTCTGCTGGTACTGTTATTCTGTCCTCCACTTTAACATTGCTTGATGTTCTTTTTGTACCTTCATTTCATGTCAATTTGATATCAGTTACCAAATTGCTTAAAACTATTTCCTGCTACCTAATTTTTCGTGATTCCTATTGTCTTATCAAACAAATGAATACCAATGTGATGATTGGTTCAGCTGATCAAACTGATGGGTTATATGTGATGAAGTCTACAAGTTCTCCTTCTACTACTGGCAAAAATAATGGCAGCATCTCAACCAACTCTGCCTTTACCATTTTTCCCCATTCTGTAAATAATACCGATGCCTCCTTGTTATGGCATCATAGACTAGGCCATTTATCTCCTAGTACTTTGAAACATATGGCAATAAAATTTCCTTTCATTTCTGCTAAGGGCATATCTCCTTGTGATATTTGTCATTTTGCAAGGCAACACAAGTTACCTTACCCAAACAATAACACTAAATCCTCTTCTATTTTTCAACTAATTCATGTAGATATTTGGGGTCCTTATTACATCCCCTCTATCCATGGACATAGATATTTCCTCACCATTGTTGAGGATTTTTCCCGTTTTACATGGACTTTACTCATGAAGTCCAAGGCTGAAGTTAGAAAGTCTTTACAAGATTTTATTTCCATGGTCCAGACTCAATTTAACATCACTGTCAAATGCATTAGGTCTGACAATGGTATTGAATTTTCCATGCCTGTTTTCTTTCAAGAAAAGGGTATTCTTCACCAAAAGAGTTGTGTGGAGAACCCTCAACAAAATGGTGTTGTTGAGAGAAAACACCAACACATTTTAAATGTGGCTAGAGCTCTAATTTTTCAATCCAAATTGCCATTATCTTTTTGGTCTTATGCAATCACTCATGCTATACATATAATTAATCGAACCACCACTCCTTTACTCAATCACAGTACCCCATATGAAATTCTATACACTCATCCTCCTTCATTGTTACATCTTAAGGTTTTTGGATGCTTATCATATGCATCTACTATTCTGTCCAAGAGAACAAAATTTTCCTCAAGGGCTCATAAGACTGTTTTTTTAGGATATCAAGAAGGTGTCAAAGGATACATCCTTCTTGACATAAACACTCATGCTATACATATAATTAATCGAACCACCACTCCTTCATTGTTACATCTTAAGGTTTTTGGATGCTTATCATATGCATCTACTATTCTGTCCAAGAGAACAAAATTTTCCTCAAGGGCTCATAAGACTGTTTTTTTAGGATATCAAGAAGGTGTCAAAGGATACATCCTTCTTGACATAAACACCAGAAAAATTTTCATCTCCCGAAATGTCATTTTCTTTGAAAGTGTTTTTCCTTTTGCTGGCACATCCACACAACCAGAAAAACATCTTGTTTCTCTTATACCAGATACACTTGACACTGCTTTATCTCCCTATCCATCCCCTCAACCGAATCCTTCTCCTCCACAACCTGTCATACCAGTTATATCAGATATCCCAGCTACTATTTCCCTTACCAACCAAATCCCACCAGCTGCACCTATTCCTCCACGCAGGTCAACCAGAATAAGTTCACAGCCATCCTACTTGCAAGATTATCACTGTAACTTATCAACTACATCATTTAATCACAATCATTCAGGTAATGCATCTTCCATTATTTCCCATCCTTTTTCTTCTGTTTTAACTTATGACAAATGTTCTCCATTCCACACCAATTTCTGTTGCACTATCACTACACACACAAAACCTACCACTTATCTTCAGGCTTCCAAACATGAGTGTTGGCGCAAGGCAATGCAAGCAGAAATTCCAGCTCTTGAACACAACAACACTTGGAGTCTTGTGTCTCTTCCTCCTGGCAAGAACACCATTGGCAGCAAATGGGTGTACAAGATAAAATTCCATGCTGGTGGGTCAATTGAGAGGTATACGGCTAGGCTTGTAGCCAAAGGCTACACTCAAACAGAAGGTCTTGATTATCTTGACACCTTTAACCCAGTCGCCAAGCTCATAACCGTACGCATGTTAATCTCTCTTGCTTCAATCAACCACTGGTTTCTGGAGCAGCTAGATGTCAATAATGCTTTCCTCCATGGGGACTTACATGAGGAGGTATATATGGCTTTACCATCAGGTATTTCTACTTCCAATTCATCCTTGGTCTGCAAACTTCACAAGTCCATTTATGGACTCAAACAAGCAAGTCGGCAATGGTACTCTAAGTTGTCTACTGCTTTGATTTCACTTGGTTATTGCCAATCCCAAGCTGACTTTTCACTCTTCACAAGAAAGCAGGCCAATTCTTTCACAGCTTTACTCGTATATGTCGACGATATCATACTAGCTGGTGACGATATGGATGAAATTCGAAGGGTAAAATCTTTTTTAGACTTGAAATTCAAAATAAAAGATCTTGGTAAGCTAAGATTTTTTCTGGGCCTCGAGGTTTCTCGCTCTTCTTCAGGGATTATCCTCAACCAAAGAAAGTATACTTTGGAACTGCTCTCTGATTCTGGTCTGTTGGCTTGTAAAGTTGCCACCACTCCAATGGATCCGTCTCTCCGTCTTAAGCGTGACTTAGGAAAGCCTCTGTCTGATGTATCTACTTATTGTAGACTCATTGGTAGGCTTTTGTATCTTACTACAACTCGCCCAGATATCAGTTTCAGTGTTCATCAACTCAGCCAATACTTAACTGCTCCCACTGACATTCATCTTGAGGCTGCTCATCGTGTACTTCGTTATCTTAAGGCCTCTCCAGCTCAGGAACTTTTCTATCCTGTTAACTCATCATTACAGCTTAGTGGCTTTGCGGATGCAGACTGGGCTTGTTGCCCTGACACTCGACGATCAGTCACGGGTCTCTGTATTTTTCTGGGTTCCTCTCTTATATCTTGGCGATCAAAGAAGCAGACGACGGTTTCTCGTTCATCTACGGAAGCTGAATATCGAGCCTTAGCAGCAATTACATGTGAAATCCAATGGCTCTCGTATCTTCTTCACGATTTTTGCATTCCCAGAGATAAACCAATTCTTGTTTTTTGTGACAACAGCTCCGCCATTTACCTCTCTCACAACCCTGTCTTCCATGAACGTTCGAAGCACATCGAACTTGACTGCCACATCACTTGTGAGAAGATACAGTCTGGTCTTCTACATCTTCTCCCCATCTCCACCACCGCTCAGGTAGCGGACATCTTCACCAAGGCTTTGCTGCCTTCGTCGTTCAGTGCTTTACATGCCAAGCTTGGCCTTTGTGATATTCATAAACCAGCCCAAGCTTGGGGGGGGGGGGGGGTGTTACCAGACTCAACTGCTATTGGGCTCAATGAGGCTCGGCCCACTTGTGTTTAGTCAGTTAGTTTGTTAGACTCTTTAGTTAGTCAGTTAGACTCTTTAGTTAGTCAGTTAATCTTGCAGCTACTAGAGTTAGTTTTTTATATAACAGCTATTTTCCTCTGTACACATTCATTCATTTCAAAACATTCACTTCTAATCTTTCTTCTCTTCTTGATCCTTGCATGGTGGTTTCAATATCATAAGAGATATACGTAGCATTAGTCCTACAAGCAGAGAGGTTTGAATAAAAATAAACTCCTATTATAAATGGAGCTTGAAATTGGGTTAATCCATATGTATGATCTAAAACACCTTTTGATCACATGCGTTGCCCAGTTGCTAACCACCGAATTTCAGTATCAGACCTACAAACTGACACTCCGGTAGTATGCCTGAATGGGCACGTGCCTCATCTCTATGGCAAGGCTTCTCCAACAAGCCACTTTTTGTTGGAAATCGACAATCACATAAAATCGACAAAACAGAAAGGAGAAAAAAGAAAAGAGATTGACACAGTGATTTATCCTGGTTCACCCAATGAGTTACGTCCAGCTTGCCACTTGTTACAAGACCCCATTTGCCTTTCTGCTAACCACGACAAAAAGGGTCCTCATCAGCATGCAAAATATGAGCCATACCCAACACTTCTAGCCACCTATGTCAAGTCTTCTCGAATAGATTCATATGTATGATCTTATAGCTTCCCTTTCCTCTGAATACAGGGGTCATTCCACTTTCATGCATTAATAGGCCTAAGCGATAAACTCACAACAAGGCGTTATGTCCCATGCTTAGCCCATTCATTTCCGGGACTTCATCTCTCACACTTGAGTTCCTAAAATCTCCACCTCAAGTGTGAGTCCTACAATAAGTGAATCCAACACTACATCTCAACCCAAAATCTTAAGGCATTAAGTTAATGGATCCTTCCATTCATATGTTTCATGCTTAGCCCATTCATTCCCAATACGGAATACTATCCCTCACTCGAATTCCTAAGAGTACCTTCCTCCCATGTTCCATTCACCAATGCAGTTATTCTTCAACTACGGATGATCTTTTCCCTTCTTTTAAAGAGAGCGATATCCTAAATACTGATGTGGGAAGTCAATAGTTAAAATAAATCCATAATATGAAATCTAACTTTGCAAAAATAGAAAACTGTTTGATGATTAATAGTTTAAGTGTTAAACATAGTGAAACTTCCCATTATTCAAGTTTCATAATTCTAGTGTATGATTTACCAAGAGACTGACGAACTTCTGGCCTCCTTCTTCCCGTATTTCAAAGCAACCCTTTCTTGGCTGTTCACAGAAGAAGAAGAAAAAATAGAATGCCCAAAGTTGGATTAATCACTCTGTTGACATCACTACAAAAGTAATAAGACTAATCAAATAACAAAACATATGAAACTTAAAAATTGTTGGCCTGTTTAAGAATTTTAAATTGGTCTTATATATATATATATATATGTATATATATATATATACATATATATATATATATATATATATATATATATATATATAAAAGGTGAGATCCTTTCAAATTTGAAATTTAACACCTCATCTGAGAGCCGTTAGATAAAAAAAGATCAACAACTCTAATTTATAAGCATGTGACACCATTGATCTTTATTGATCTAACGGCTCTAAGATGATGTGTCAATTTAACACTGATGTCAAAGGATCCCACCTTATATATATATAGTATATATATATATATATATATATATATATATATATATATATATATATATATATAGTTATGTACAGAGAATGATAGTAACTTCATAAGTTCTCTTAAATCAAAATTTTGGATAAAAAATCTTCTAACATTTGATTTCTGATGCGAATGCCCCGTTTGTTAAAAAAAGAAGTTACATTTGATTTCTCATGGGTATATATAAAAGAGGGAAAGGTTATACATACTACTTAATCTTCTTACTACTTGTCACTACCAAATCTTAACTGTTAATTTCCGTCAATCTAACGGTTATAATTTATTGTTAATAATTAATTAATAAATATGATCCCATAAATTACAACCGTAAGATTGACGAAAATTAACGGTTAAGATTTGGTAATAACAAATAGTAAGAAAATTAGGTAGTAATTATAACATCTCCCGTATAAAAAATATATCTCATGATGACCAGTGGCCCAAAAGAACAGAGCGTACCTTTTTAGGGTTCACTATGACAGTGATGTCGGGAACTTTGGTCTCTAGACCTTCTTTCAGCTCAGCGGCTCTCGTCTTGAATGAATCGCATTGTGTACTAAGGCAAAGAAAACAAGCAATTGCAACTATATAAGATATATATATATAGAGAGAGAGAGACGAATTTCAGCTACGCTTCAGAAAATATAAGCAACTAGGCATAGGAAATGGAACAAGTACAAGCAACAAAAAGTGCAAAGAGTTCAATTCAGTAAAATCAAAATAAAGAACGAAATAGGGAATTTTAAAAAACGCAACGTAATCAAGAGCAGCAAATAAAGTGCCTCATTTTTCATTTCTTTGATTCTAGAAACTAACGAGAAAGTTTCATGGAAAACAACGGAGTAACATAAATTTAAAACCCAACATTCACTTTTGTCAAAGAATGAATCTTTTAAGCAACAGAAAGAAACCCATTTACATTTTCTTCATTTAATTTGAAGAAAAATAATAATAATAATAATAATATAATGAAATAAAGAAAAATACCAATGTTCAATGACGATGGTGGTTTTGGAGTTGGAGGAAGCAGGTTCTTGCCCTTCTTCTTGCTTAGGCTTCTTGCCCTTCTTCTTATTATTCTTGGGCAACTCAGCAAAAACCGGAGGTGGACCGGGTCGATTAGCAGCAGCGGACCGGGTCAGCCTGACGGAGGAGACAGCGGTGGACCGGGTTACCCTGGCGGGGGATTTGGTTTGAGGTGGGTTTGGCTCCGGAGCCTTGCGTTTCCTTGGAGGCATTGCTTACACACTCAGAGTGAGAAGAGAAAGCTTGTTTCGTAAGAGAATAACCAATAATCACTGTGCTAAGGAGTTTCTTTGGTTGTTGTGTTGTGTTGATGTAATGTGATATGAATTGTGAAGGGACGGTTCAGTTTTTCGATTATTTAAGTTTTTTGAATTTCATTCCATTTGACCGTACATCGAAATGGTTGCAGACAATAACTTTTCAGCAAGAAAATCCGCTCTCTCTCTCTCTCTCTTTTTATTCAAAAAACGCTCTCTTTTCTTTCAGACCAAACCCGCGGATATATTTACATATCGTTCTAAATACATTATTTTATATATATATATATATATATATATATATATATACATTGAAATACCAAACGAGTTTTATTAATGTAAGGAATATCAATTATGGTTATAATTGCTTTCGAAAGATTTGGTAAATCTTTGAAAAGGAAAAATATATCATTTATGAACATAACTATAAACTTACTTTCATTTTTGTTCCAAAATTTGACATACTTGTTAAAGTATAAACATATTTACTTTTAGGTGGTGGTATCTTGAGGGAATTTGTGTCTAAAATTTTAGGAAAAATCAAATCTAAGGTAAGTTTATGAAGGAGTGAAATCTTATCTATATCTATATTAAAGTAAAATTATTTTTATATTTGCTGATGTGTCACTCTCTCATTCAATGTCCACTTTGTATTCACATTTGAAACTATTTAAAATGCTTAAAAATTTGAAATTTTAATTTCATATGAGGTGGAAAAAAGTTCAGCGTTAATTATCGCAAACATCGGTTCAATAAACCAATATTTTTTAAAATTTAAATTTTAAATATTATATAGGTGGAAAAAGAGTTTAACATTGTTTAGTGGTAGACAACTATATTAATATGGCAATACTTTTTGCATGGGTAATCGTGAAGCCTATTAATAATAACATTAATTTCTGCATCGAAAATTGTTAAGCCTTTTAATAATATTTATTATTATGTCTATTTGGATCAATTAATTTTTTGGGTCTATAAAAGAACCAAAGATTATTTTAGTTTTTTGGGTTCACTTTTTCTACGGTTACTGCAAATAAGTTATCTACAGTAAACCCAATACGACGTCGTTTTGGGACGAAAATCATGATATTTTTGTAATTTTAATTTATTTCATGATTATTATAGTCTTTATAATTATAAATTTTTAATATTTTAATATCAAAAAATGACATCATTTTGGGAATAAATGTAGATAACTTATTAACTGCATAAATATTTTTCTGTAGTTTCTTATAAAAACTAAAACCTAAAAAATGTAGCTTTAATATTTTCTAAAAAATTTAAAAAATAACTTCTATTTTTGAACCTCTAATTATTTGAAAAAAACGAATGATATTTAATTTTAAAAAGGGTAAAGGATTTCTCCAGTCACCGGATATAAAGTTATCTCCAGTGAGCTCAAAATACGTCATTTTGGGGCGAAAATCAATGTGTTTTTGTAATTATAGTATATTACAGGGTTATATTAGTCTTTATCATTATAATTTTTTAATTTTATAATCCCAAAACAACGTCATTTTGAGCTCACTCGATATAACTTTATCTCCGGTGACCGGAGAAATACTTTTCCCTTTTACAAAACATAAATAATTTAGATTGTTGAAAAAAGTAACAAATTTTTGCCGTAAATAATTATTTATTATTATTAATTACTCAATTAAAATGAATGACTATTCAGTGAATAGGGACCATTCAACTTTTGCATCACAAAAGGATATTTGTCATTAAATATTTTACACTTTAATTAAAAAATATGTTTTGAAGCTTATAATAATTAAATAATTTTTCATATAAACTAAAACCTAAAAAAAGTAGCTTTAATATTTTTAAAAAAAATTAAGAATAAATTTTAATTGGTTGAAAAAACAAGTAATATATAATTTTAAGAAGGGATGAGTTATATTACCTACCATTTTTTCCGTCTATCTTTACCTACCATCCTTCAATACTGTTATATCATAGGAGAGAGAAATAACAAATGTAGTTGAGATTATAATCTAGCAGTGTTGAAAAGTGGTAGGTAAAGGTAGTCGAGTAACCTATCCCTTATAAGAAACATAGATAGTTTAGAGCAGTTAAAAAAAACCTCAATTCTTTGCACAAATAATTAGTTATTATTATTAATTACTCAATTATATTGAATGATTATTCAGTGACCTTCCAACTTCGGCATCGTAATAAAGATGTTTGTCATTAAGTATTTTATAGACTATTTTGCATCTTTCCATTCACTGAAATAATGTTTTAATGCTATTTATGGTTAGCTGTTTCCAACTCGTAGCGATTCCCTTTTTATTTTTAATTTTTAAAAATAAGTAAGTTAGTGGGGAAAGCGTACTCTAAAACAAATAATTCATAATCAGATTAAATGGGACATTGATACATGAAAGAATAAAAAGTAGTAAAAAATGTATTAATTCATATTTATTTTGATTTTTTAAAGAATGTCTTTAATTTACTTTCTTTGACTTTGAAATTCTTTTAATAATTATTTTTTCTTCGAATAGCAAGCAGAGCAATATTTTTAAATATAAACAATAAAAAATTAAAATAAAAAATATATAAAACAGGAAAAAGATATATATAGTAAATTTAAATTTAATATAAAATTATTGATTAAACGCTAAAAATATTTAAAGTTAAAAATATATCTGTAGTTGATAAAATAATAATTTAAACTTGAAATTTGAATAAAAAAAGAAATGAAATATTTATATTTTAAAAGAAAATAAACTAAATTTTAACTTAAAAAAATAATACAAAAAGAGGAAAAAAATTTCCTATAATTTTTTTAAAAATTATAAAAATACAAGTGAATTTAAAATTTTAATTTTAGATTTAAATAAAAAATTAAAAATGACATCCATCATTTTGTAAAATTAAATTATAAAAATTCAATCATTATAAAAATTTAAATCTAAATTTAATATATAATAAAGAAATTAACTTTTATTTTTTTGATGTAAGAGTGTAATTAACATAATTTCATATGGCGTAAATGAATAACTAAAAGCTATTATTTGGAGAACGTTTTTTTTTTTCAAAAAAAAAATCATAATGAATATATTTGTATGTTTCCACAACTACTTTATGTATGAGGAAATTGTTAAGTCTATTGTTTATCAAAAAAATGTCATTTATAATATTAATTGTTAAAGTCTATATATTTAAGTAATAATATTTTTTTATTATATATATATAATTTCGGATGACAAAATATTTAAAATTTAAACTTTTAAAATTTATGTATGAGGAAATTGTTAAGTCTATTGTTTATCAAAAAAAAATAAATTTGTTAAGTCTATTAATAATATTTGTTATTATATATATCGGATGACAAAATATTTAAAATTTAAACTTTTAAAATTTGAATTTTAAACTTGACAGGTAGAAAAGAATTCAGCATTTAATGTTTCCTACTACTTTCTGCATAGAAAATTGTTAAGAATATTAATAACATTTATTAATATATCTATTGAACTTAATTATTATACCTATTACAATATTTTTTTGGTGAATGGTTATACCTATTACAATTAATTAATTTCATTGCTGCAAAAAAACAAACCAAACATTATTTTGTCAAAAACTTAAAAAAAAAAAATTATTGAAATAATGTTTGAATAAAGTTTCCAACCCATTGAGTTGTTGGATGTAAAAATATATTTTTCAATCAAAAAAATAAGTTTAGAAGCTTCTAATAAATAAATAATTTTTCATAAAAACTAATACCTAAAAAAGTAGCTTTAATATTTTCTAAAAAGTTTAAAAAATAACTTCTAATTTTTTAAATTCTAATCATAATTAGGTGAATAAATATGAAATTAAAAAAGAAATAGGTAATAATTGTAATTAATGTAGATAGAGAGAAAGCATTAATGTTTTATCAGCTTTCTTGGATTTTAACTTGGAACTATTTGAGAAGTGAAAAAGGTTAAAAAATAATGAAGCAGGAAATTGAAAAGTTTTTTTTTATCAAAATTCATGAACTGAAAACTTTAGAACCCATAAAATAAAAGACAGAGACAATTATTTAAAAACTTCATAAAAAGAAAACTAAATAGTTAAGAGAATGAAGTCTAACTTAAAATTTTGTGTCCTTTAACTTAAAGTCTATCTCCAAATTTTTATTGGAAATGCACATGAGTCTCTAAATTTTCTAAAATATGTAATCATTTAATTTGACTTACAATTTTCTAAAATATGTATTCTCTAAAATCACTTGAAACGTTTCCTCTTTTAGTAATTAGTCAAATTCAAAATTTAAACTTGATAGCTGAGAAGAAAGTTTATCATCGTTGTTGTTAAAATCTCGCTTTATCACTACGATTTTACGTTTTTATGATTTTTTTCATCAAAATGATTTTACTAATATTCCAAACACTTTTACGACAATTTTTTTACATTACGATTTTACGTTTTACGATTTTTTAATTCCCTTCCGATTTTACTTAAGATCTCAATTTTAACAACATTGTTTATCATAGCAAACAACTATATTAATATCTCAACTGTATTAATATCTCACTACTTTTTACATGAATAATTGTTAAGTCTATTAATGATATCACTAATTTCTATACCGGAAATTGTTCAGCCAGTTAATAATTATTATTATTATGTCTATTAGGATTAATTAATTTTTTGGGTCTACAAACGAACAAATGATTATTTTGTTAGAAGCTTTAAAAAATAAGTTCAAAAAACCTCCTTGCAAAAAAATATTATTTATTCTCAATAATTACTCAATTAAAAGGGAGGATCATTCAATATTTTGTAGTATATCATTATTTTATGTTATTTATGATTAATTGTTTCCAACCCAGTGACTATGAGTCGCTGACTTTACATATTCTTCACCAAATTATCAGAACTTTTTTTTGGTGGATAAATATAAAATCTTATTACATACTGAAATAAAATGCTGTCAGTTAGAGATAACAAAAATGGGCTCGACCGCCAACACATCTTTATTATTAAATTAGAATTTCACCCTTCATCTTTTATAATAAAATTCCTAAATTAGATTTCAATTTTGCAATTAGTAATTTGTAAAATTTCAAATACTAAGGCCACAAATACTTGCAAAAAATAATTAAATACGATGCATTAAATATATGGTGTTATATATAAACATTTATTATTTTCATGAATAATTATTTATACATATGCAATTAAGTTAATGAATGGTCTTTTGATATTACCACAATTAACTTCAATCATGAAGTGTTTGTTAGAATATTAAATGTGTTAACTCAAATGTTTTCCAACTATTATATGTCACAATACACAAACCTAAAAAAATCTATTTACAGACAACTATAGAAAACATAGATGGATAGTAATCTAGACGCAACTATAAGAACATTTTTTTTATGGATAAATATAAAAATCTATTACATGCTGATATAAAATGCTGACAGTTAGATGTGATAAAATGAGTTCGGCCTGGAGGGCTGCCCTGTCCTGCCCACCAACACGTTTTTATAATCATATTAAAATTTCACCCTTCATATTTTATAATTAAATTTCTAATTTTGATCTCAATTTTGTAGATACTAATTTGTAAAATTCCAAATACTAAAGCCATAAATCCTTGCAAAAAAAAAATTAAATATGACGCGTTAAATATATGGTTATATATTGTAAAGAACCAATTCAACAAGAAAGTGGGGGGTGAAGATCGAACCCGGTACACCGAGACTCTGATACTATGTAAAGAACCAATTTAAGCTTCTTTTTGGGTGAGGCTACATTAATGATTTTATATATCTCAACATATATATATATATATATATATATATATATATATATATATATATATAATTATATATATAATTATATATATATATATATATATATTATGTTTTGATAATTATCACATTCAACTTCAACTATGAAGTATTTATTAGAATATAAAGAGCACTTGAATCCTTACAAAAAAATATTTATTATTATTAATTACTCAATAACTCTTATGTATATATGTCACAAATACACACACCTTTGAAAGTCGAATTAGAGGCACCTAGGGTGTAAACAGGCCAGGCTGACATGTCCTACAGCCCGACCTGCGTTAAGCATGGCCTAGCCCGGCTTACGCTGAAACAAAGAGTAGGCTTAGGCTTATAAGAAAGAAGCCTCTTAACAAATAGAGCGTAGGCCAATTTTGTCAAGCTTGCCCTAAAGCCTTGTAGGCTAGCCTATTTGATTTTTAAAAATAAAATAAAATATTTATTTTAGGTTGCAATTAGTACAACCCTTGTCTTGATGGTGGTTTAAAGATATTTCATGAATGATATTCTCTTGTAGATTTTATTTCAGCTTTGATTGACCTAGTAATTGTATTTTTTTATTTTTCGCATTTCTTTGACTCTATTTCTCTCTGATATACATTATAGAGCTTGGGTATTATGTTGACTCTTTCTTGTTTGTCATTTTTTATTTCTTATGAGAAGTACTAGTGCATGCATGAATGAAACTTGCTCAATATATTTTTGTAGTTATTTTTTTTTACTATTGTTAAATTTTTAATGCTCCCTAGCGAAATTTTTATCTCGTGTAAAAAAATGCAGCAATTTATGAACACGTTAATGACTTGTAATGTCAAACGAATATTTTAAAATTGTTAAAAATATATCACGAGGGAGGCCTACAAAGCCTATAGGCCATATCAGGCTCTATAATTTTTTAAAATAGGCCAGACTTGACCTATGAATGAAGCCTTTGGTAGGCTAGTAGGCCAGATAAGCTGAATATTTTTTTATGTAGGCTTAGGCCATGAAGGCCAAAGCCTAACCCGACCCATTTACACCCTTAGAGGCACCTATAAAAAAACATACATAAAAAGCAATCTAGACACAACTATAATAACCATTTTTTAGTGGATAAATATAAAAACATATTACATATTGATATAAAATGTTGATGTAACATCCCTTAATAAATACTCTTATAAGGGATATTACGTGAGTTCTTTAAATTTTAATATTGACGATAAGAAAATTAAAAAGGAAACTTAAACAAACACCTATTAACGTCACTTTATACATATCATAGTCAAGTACATACTGGAAATATTTTACACGGGTCCTATATCCTACTACATATTACATCATTTTATTTGTATCTTACATTCTTACATCACATAATTATACAATACATGAGTCTTATCCTAATCGAGTCTATAGGTATAGGTCTCCACACTTTCAACATAGAATATTGCATCAGCTCCTTGATTTCCTACTACAATATAGAATTCCATGCGATCATCGTAAGAGTAAATATTGATACTCCATCCTACACCTGACAAGCTCAGGCTAGGCATTATGATTTTCTGGAAAGGTTAGCAACACAAATAAAACATGAGAAAAATTCTCAGTAATATTGAGGTTCTTTTTTTTAACTATAACCATTTCCGGCTGTAGTAACAGAAAATATCATTCTCTCAATTAATAAAAAAATGAAGTAGCAATAGAATAATAATAAACACTACACTGTATAATATTTAACTGAAGCTATATAAATATCCAATTTATGTGGGTCTCCTGCATGTGAGAAGTTTTGTATGGTGGAACTCAAACCATGATAAGGCGTCCCTTACCCTTTAACTGTTTGATCCCAAATTTTATGGATCAGTTCACAGCAGTATCTTATAGTTAAAATTACACATTCTTTTAATATTTATTTGGTACCAAATAACTCATTAACCAATAATCAACTATAAAAAAAAGGTTTTAGGACTAATTAATAATACAACTAAAGATATAAATAAAATCAAGTAGAGAAGAAATTTAAGAAAGGAATTAATAATACAACTAAAGATATAAATAAAATCAAGTAGAGAAGAAATTTAAGAAAGGAATTTGACAGAATAACAGTACCGTTAAAATTTTCAAAAGAATAGTGAAAAGAAGAGAAAATGAGATAGAGAGTTTTTATCTCTCAATATTACATTTCTTCCCTTTTTCTTTTTTATTTTCTTCTCTTCATCTCTCTCTTTCTGATACTCTATTTTTTTTTCTTAACAACCCCACCTTCATATATATATAGGCACTCAAATTGACTCCTTTTTGACTGGGCTCATCATTACTATATTTAGATTCTAATCAAATTAACTAAATTTCTTTCAAATCTAACTATCCTTTAACAAGAGCAATCATTAAGAATCTTAATACATCTACCTCATCTCCCATGTTGCTTCTTCTATATTAGTCCTTATGTACTTTTTTATTTTTTTTATTATTATTTGGTGTATATAAGGATCTAATGTTATTTTAGATAACTTTATCTTATAAAACGACGTCGTTTTGATAAAAATTAAAAAATTAGAATGATAAAGACTATTATAACCTTGAAATAAATTAAAATTACAAAAACACCATAATTTCTGCCCCAAAACGATATATTTCGATATATACATTGATAAAGTTATCTAAAGTAACTTTAGAAAACACAAACCTTTTTATTATTATTATTTGGTGTATATAAGGATAACTATAATATTATTATAGTTTTATAATAAATAATATGGTATTATATTTATATATCACGTACTCTTTTACTGCATACAATAGATGACTTATATATACATTGTTATAATTTCTTTTTTATTTACTTTTTTTTAGTTAAATTATCATAATACAAATAAAAATATTATTTAATGAATACCTACAATATTTACTTATATATTTTTAATATTTATTTTCTACTATGTTATTTTATTTTTATTATATTGTTTTTATTTATTTTAATATATAACTAATTATTTCTTTATTATTATTATTTAAACACACACACATATATATATATATATATATATATATATATATATATATATATATATATGCTAATCACTAATTAGCACTTCGGCGCTTACTTTGAATGGTTCACGCTGCAAGCGCAGCCCATGCGCTGCAGGCGTGAATGTTTTGTTTTTTATTTTTATTTTATTTTTAATTTTAATTTTTAAATTTTTTTTGAGTATTACATTTGACACTTAGATGTGGTAAAATGGGCTCGGCCAAGAGGGTTCCCGAACCGGAAAACCGGTCATGTAACTAGTTCATGGAAGTAGCAGATTGACAAAGCATTGGAATTGGTGCAACCCGGCCGATTTTGGTGAAAATCGATGACTCTCGTTCAACTAGTGACTCGGCCCGATTCATAAAATAAAATAAAAATTCATCAAGGATATCATTTTTTTTTAAATTCACAAATGATTTATTTTCTTTTGAAATATTTGAGTGATTTCTTTCTTATTGACTTATATATGTTGTGTACTTATAAGTTATAACACTAATATTATCTTAGACTTGGTTATGTACTATGAAAGAAATTTTGATTTAATTTATAGCTAGAAATATTGTCTACTGAACATGAAGCACCAGTATCACAAGCATTATAAGTTTTTTTGATCTTTTTTTTCTTTTTTTTTTGGTACATAGTTTGTTTGATCTTTTGTTGAGTAATAATGTCTGATTTATCATTTTTCATATTAAAATATTTGAAATTGGTAAAAAAAACTTAAAGGAAATGTTTACAAATTTTTAATATAAATTATAGATTTGCATATACTTATGGTATTATATGGTTAAATCAATGATCCACTAATTGAATTAATAATCTAATGACGCAATACCTTGACTGAGTCAATGAACATGCCAAGTTTAATAACATGTTTATAATTCTTGCATAAGTAAATGAGTTTGATTTTTCTAATGTTACTTTAGATAACGTTATCTAATGTTCATCGAAATAACGTCGTTTTGGGGCGGAAATCAAAGTGTTTTTGTAATTTTAATTTATTTCAGAATTATAATAGTCTTTATCATTCTAATTTTTTAATATTTCAACCTCAAAACGACGTCGTTTTGATGAACATTAGACAAAGCTATCTATAGTAACATTAGATACATTTTTTCGTAAGTAAATACCGGAGAAAATTAGTATCTCTTTAAAATCTATCAAGAGAAACATATTTGTATAGTCGCTCAATTAATAAGAGAGAATATTTAACATATATTTACTCGTAGAATTTATTTATTCAAATGGACAGTAATTATGACATGGTTGGTAAGACCATATTTTTATTGAAAAAAGCATAATCTTCAGATCTTCTACATAGTTATTGCCATGTATATATATTGGAAAAAAATGTCATAACCTCTCGAAATTTAATTTTTTTTTTTAAGATTAACGTGTCGGAGTATCGTGTTATATCGTGTCCCGTATCGATATCAGTACCACATAGACTACAATTTGAGTCGATTTGGATCGATTGATAAACAATCTTAATAAAATATTTACGATAAAAGTTCACGAGCTAGAAAATTGGAAAAAATAAAAGTGTTTATCATCTATCATTTAACATGACCACAAAAATTCTCCTACACTCTTAACATTTTGTGGGGCCGCAGCAAAAAAAAAAACTCCGGCACGCGAAACGAATCTCTATAACATAACACAATCACTTTTCCTATAACATAACTCTTATAAAATCCAAAATAAAAATATGATAACGGTGGAAGGTTGAAAGGTGGAATAAATCTTTCGTGTTACTGTAGTACCTAAATTCAGTTTATCCCACAAATGAGAGCATTACACATCAAAGGAGAGAGAAGAAATGTGGTAGAAAAAAAAGAATTTTGACTGATATGTAATGTTCTGAATGGTGAGATGTACTGAATCTTTGGTGCTACAGTAGTACCAAAGATTTATTCGAAAAGGTGAAAAGGCGAAAACAAAAATGAAGGATTAATATTATTATTATATATGGTTCGTTTGTTTGTTGGAAGGGAGAAAAAAATTAAGGGTAAAGTGTGTATCATTTTAAATGATGTAAAATTGTGTCATTTTAAGAGAGAGATAGATAAAGGAGAAGAGAGAGTTGACAAAAAAAATAAAGATGTGGATCTCACCTCTTTATGAGAGTGAAATAATATAAATTGTGTCAAAAATTAAAGTACAAACCAAATCAAGAAACTCAAAAAAATTTATGCCATCATCCGCTATTGTTTTACATTATTAAAAATAAAAATACATGATAAGATAATTATTGTCAAAGTGATAATGCATAGCTAAAAGACTAATATTATTAGGGTTTATCATCTATCATTTAACATGACCACAAAAATTTTTCTACACACAACATTTTGTGGGGCCCGCGGCAAAAAAAAAAACTCCGGTACGCAAAAAGAATCTCTATAATATAACAAATCACTTTTCCTACAACATAACTCTTATAAAACCCATATTATTATTGTTATTATTATTAAATGTATATTCTTCGTTACTTTGTCGAAATAATATATTAAGTTAGTTTCACAATTAAATGCTTGTCTTACAATAAATTTAGATTCTCTCTCAGGTTCCTTCTCATGTTCTGAGAGAAAAAAGAAACAAAGGGTCCAATTGTTTGTGCTTGTTTAATTTTTTATTTAAAAAAAAACATGTGTAATTTTTTTTGTAATGATTAAATAAATACAAAAAATATCAAAAAAATTATTTTAGTGTTTTCTCAGAAACTAAAAAAAAAAATTAGTTTCTATAAAAAAATAGAAAAATTTATATCATAAATAATATTTTTTAAAAGTTAAAAAAATGATTTTAAAAAACATGATTGCAATAGAATCCACCATTATTTGTATAGAGCTTATTAAACTTGTTTATGTGTCTTTCTCTTTTCTTTTTTTTTTTTTTGGCGAAATTCTGTGTCTTTCTCTTTGATAACATGAAATCAAACATTAACCAAATCCAAATTCACCCCTCCATACTTAGAATTAGAACCATTAACCACTGTTATTAAAATCGGACCGATCCGGCCGAGTCGACCCGGGAACCGGTAAATCGGTCATATAACCGGTCCGGTTGAAGTAATGGACCGGCCATGCATCAGAACCGGTGTGACCCGATTTAGCCCGACCGATTTTCATGAAAACCGGTGACCCGGCCCGGTCAAAAAATAAAAATGAAATTATTTATATTTTCAAAAAGAAAAAAATCTTAATGGACATATTTGAATATTTTTTACTTATTGACTTACATAAGTTGTGTATCTACAACACTAATATTATCTCAATTATGCACTATCCAGAAAATTTTGATTTGATTTATAATTAAAGATGTCATTTTCTGAACTTAAAGTCCCGTATCCCGATTATTACATATTTTTTTATCTTTTATTGAATAATAATATGTGATTTATTATTTTTATATTAAAATATTTGAAATTTTTATCATTTTTTTAGATATTTGAGTATGTTTATAATCTTTTAATATAAATTATAAAATTGCATATATTTATCGGGTCATGCGATTGAACCAGTGACCCGGTACCTCGACCGAGTGACTGACCAGACCAGTTTTAATAACATTGCCATTAACCACTGCCATTAAATTAGTAAAAAACTTAAACAGTGCACAAACATTCGGTCTCTTCCTAGCACTGTCCAAATAATTTTAACAAGGGTTTATCTTAGTCATCAATTTCACACACACAACATTTTCTTCTGTATATTATTGTAAAAACGAATCTCTATAACATAACAAAAACAATTCACCTAAGTAATATATAATCAATTCAATTTTCTTCTGTATATTATTGTAAAGATCCATCACTAACAAAAACAATTCACCAAGTAATATATAATAATGCACTGTCCCTGCCTCTATCAAGGACACAAAAAATTCTCATCTATGAGGAAAATCTATAATGGTATAAAAAATAAACAATCATAAAAAAGGTAACATAGTAACTACAAATTATATCCTTCAAGACAAGCTCAGCGGTTTTGTCAATCCCCATCCAAGAAAATTGTTTCAAAGAATCAGCTTCTGTATCTTTTTCCTATAGAATTTTATCCATTTGCCTCTGGATTGTGGCACTTCGCAAAACCAAATGTTATGTGCAAGAGCGAAGGTGCGCCTCTGAATTGTTGATTTCCAAAGAATGATAATGAACATGAGATATTTTAAAATGCAGTAGAATTAGAGAAAAGGAACATCAATTTATCCAAGGTTTCAGGGTAAAACTTCCTGGCAAATAAATAACAAGGTCGTTTTGAACCATTCCACATGCAAGGTGTAATCAACACTGTTCTCTGCCAATTGAAAAGTGAAAACCAATAATAATTCATTCCTTACAACAGAAACAGAAATAATGTCACAATATGGAGGACCCTTTGAAGTTTGAACCATTTATACCTGTGCATCACTTGTAATACGTGCACTTTCATCAATGGACTGCAGTGAATGAAATTATGTCACTAACTAAAATTGTAGAAAGATGCTCTCATTGAACCTTAAGAAGTAATAAGGTTAAAAACGGGGAACAAAGTGAAATTATTAAACAGGGAATGTCATAAAGTAAGTGAATTTTGTGTTTTCATTTTGTTTACTCTGTAAAGAACCTTGGGAAACACCACCCCAAAAGCTAGCTCATAGGGTGGGAGTGCCCAAGGCCTTATAAACTCCACATTAGTATGTGGGACTATATATCTCAACACGCCCCCTCACACGAAAGCCCATTAGGCTTGAAGAGCGGATAATGTAACAGACCCAGCCTAGCTAAGTAATTCCACAAGAGAGAATCGGGGACGACGAGGCTCTGATACCATGTAAAGAACCTTGGGATACATCACCCCAAAATACCAAGTTGATTATCAAGATACAAGAGGAATTGATACTAATCCTTGTTGTGTTAAACTACACAACATTGGTTCTATTATATAGCAAACCAATTGAAGAATACAAAGAGACACACAATGTGAGATTTCTACATTATTCTAACACTAATACTCTTAACATACTCTTTTGTTTTTGTAACTCTTCTAAGCTATTAAGGTTCATGGTGTAATATTTTCTGTAGTGAACAACTGAACATCCAAACAAATTGTTAGCGTTGGATGCAAAAATAATTTTCTTGGGAAAAAAGAAATCTGATAAAGAATGTATATTATAGTCCTTCTAGTTGGTCAGCAAGAGTGGATTGAATTTATGCCAAAAGAAAAAAATTCAAAAGGAACAAGTCACTAATTGCTTTTATAGTTCATTGAACATCCTAGTTCCTTTGATGATTAAACATGAAGAACACAGAAACATCTTTTCTGCTAAAAAATAGTCTAACTGAAGGAAGAGAAAGTGAAGTTTATGTCACATACTGTTAAGGTTTCCAGAAGTCTATAAGTTATATCCTGAGCACTGAATGATCTAGGATGCCATTTTCCTTCAGACCAATCAACATATGTTACTGACCAATTTGCAATTCCACCTGGATCAACCATCTAAACATACACCAAATGAGTTAGCAACGAAAGAGAGACTGATATCATTTGCACTTAGAAGAAATCAGATTGATGCACTGACATTAAAAAAGGTTGGTAAGTAATGCTCATCGGAGTAGCAGTTGCGTCCTCCCTCCATTCTTGGCTGTAGAAGTTTAAAACATGAACAGCAGGATGTTTGTCAGTGAAGCTTTCTTTACAGATTCCATTCTTCCCAACAACTTCTAAAAGAATAGAGTTAACAGCAAACACAGTTAACATATTATGTCTGTGATAAGAAGGAAAGAAGGAAAAATATTATTGAGTGATGCTCTTGTAACTTGGTCAATAAACAAGATTCAACTCATGTTATCAGGAAATTCTCATTTACTTCCAGAAATTTGTTAAAAAACTGATGCAGGATGCAGAAGTACAGAATTGACTAAGAGGATAAAATATCAACTATTATGCAAAAGTAAAAAACCAAAGCTAGAAAATTGAACAAACAGAATAACAAAAGAACCTGGAGTCTACTTAAGAGATATATGCGTGCTACTACTGACTACTGAGAATTAAGTCCAAGAAATCTTTGTCAAATTGAATCTTTATAAAATTTCAGCAATGTTGAGATATATAGTCCCACATTGGTTGTATACACTCCCACCCTTTGAGCTGGCTTTTGGGGTGGTGTATCCCAAGGTTCTTTACAAACTTCCTCATGTGTGTGGGTTGGTTACAAACTTGTTATGTCTTGCTTTTTTTTCTTTTTAGTGAATAAAAATGTAGTTTCTAAGAAAGAGGACAAAGAATTTGAATATAAATAGTGGATTAGATTTGTCCAGAAATCACCTACACTTCATATTTCATTAACTAATGCATACATTTATAAACTCTCAAACATTCTTAAGAGAGGTGATAAGAAGAATACATAAGGGAACAAACAATCAATTAATTAGCAAAGGCATCAAGCAAATAATTATAAGTAACACAGTACATTGCAGTGATGCTTGAATTTTGTGTAATAGAGACTGTCTGCCATAACTATAATAGCATGCTGCCGCTTCATCGAGAACCACTGCAGTACAAACATGATACAAATCAGCCGCATGCCAAAAAAGTTTCCATTGATTTCCTAAATGTCTTCATTGTTATTACATAAACCATTTTTTGAACCAAATATTGACTGTAATGAATGATTCTGCATTTTAGAGGGGAATGAGCAAAAGACAGAATATTGTTATTAAAGTCAACCCCCCAAAAAAAAAACTTCTGCCTGGTTGAAATATGAGAAACTAAGACTAAAATTTCCCTTTTAGGAAATTATACTGTACCTGTGAACCCTTTCGGAAATCCTTCTCTTCTACTTCAGGTAACATATGCTTTATATACCTGCCGTTTCCATGAGGACCAGGATCCAAGTAGCTTTATTTTTTATTTTTTTTGGGTGAAGGGGGGAACAGAGAAATTAGTTAATTTCCATCTAACAAATCTGCAGCAAGGAAAGTTTAAAGAAAGGAAAAAGTTTCTAAAATTTCATCAACTAATTAGTAAGAGGTTTTTGTAGGATAATGTCTTACCATTCAATGAAGCTGACATTTGTAAACAATAAGTAGTTGTACACGAAATCAAAGTGGCGCACAGGAATACAACTGAAACAAAATTTGAAGATGTATGAAACCCACAAGCCATGCATGACTTTACATCAAAAGAAAAACCATAAAACAAAATTGACCTTTCAGACAGCAAGACAAAATGTTGGTTATGAGGGTCTAAAAGTGCGTTTGCCAAAAGTCTCTTTTCTGCCTCAACCATAGAAAAATTTCCCCAACTCACCTGTAAGAATATTTCAGATCAGTTAATATTGTATTGAGAAAAATGGCGTGCCTTTTGCAAAATGAATGGATGCTAAGTAATAGGTAATCCTACATTAGATAAAAATTATAAGAATTGAAGAAAAATGATGCATTTATGTGTTAGAATATGTAGAAAAATGTCTCACAATACCATTATTCATTATTGTATTTTAGAATATCTTAAAGTATATTGAATGATCTCTTAAGAGTAGTTTTCATATTTAATTATATTTCCTAATTTGTTTTCTCATTTGATTAAGAGTCCAATAGTAATATAAATTGGGGATAATGCTTTGTCTTTTGTATCACATGGAGAATATAATCCATATTCTCTTTTGTCTCTCTTTAGCACATTTTTACCAAATACATGAAAGAAGACTTTCTTATCATGGCTCAGCTGTGATTATTTGTATTTAAGAGCCTCGATCATCTTATTTTTAAGCTAGAAGCTACTTATAAGCTAAAACTAAAAAAAAAGCTTAAAAAAAGCTAAAAATTGTTTGGTAATTACATAAAAATTTTAGCTTAAAAATTACTTAAACACATGTTTCAAGAAAATTATCTTTCTCTCTATCTTTATAACTCTTCATATTTTTTTTTAAAAAAGCACACAATCCAAGAAAAACAGATAAGAGCTTAAAAAAAAGCTCCTCATAGGAGCTTTTACTTTTTCAACTTTTTTCTTCATTATAGAAAAAAGAGCTTATCATTATAAAAGCTTTTCAACTTGTCTACTGCTATATAGTTATCATGGCTTCAGCTGTGATTATTTGTATTTAAGTATTATATGACCATTCACTATCCCATAATCTAAGTGTTAACATTGGGTATCAGAGCAGTTGATTTGCACTTCCATGGTTAATAAGTTTTTTTTGTTCTGAAACACAGCTTTGATGAATTTTAATAAATGATTGCCATTGTGCTTTTACAACATCTAATTCTTTTCTTATTAATTGAGGGCACTTTACAACATCCTCTTGCTTAAGGATATTGTGCAGTTATCCTTCTTTAAATTGCTTTCAGAAGCAATAAATTCATGCAATATGAATCTCAATACACAATTTCAAAAAACTGTGAGCTATTCAGTGTTAACCTATGAAAGTGCTGTGACAGTAAATTTAATACATATAACACCATGGGTTAAAAATATAAAATGTCATTTGAAAATAGGCTTATGCCCCATACCGGTTCACTGTGAATGTCTCGACCAAGAAAATAACGGCTAACATGCACTGGTTTTTCCCTCGATGCATGTACATAAATAGAGAATTTGCCCTCGTGCCCCTGCATTTTGTTTTGTTATAAGTAAAGATCAAATAAAAGGGAACTAAATTTCTGTTACATAAATATGGCTCTTAAACATCTTCTCAAAGTAAATGTACTTAATAAGTAGTCATTGTATATAAGTTCCATGCATAATTTGTCATCCACTTGCAAAAAAAGTATTCTTGCAAACAGATTTTATCATTTGATATTAAATACCTACAAACTTGCTATATGATGACAGAGCGGGTGGTAAACATAAATTTTATTATAAAGTTTTACTTACACTATAATCTAATTATGTATTGTCACATTATATAATGAGTTTAACAACTCGAGTTGTCAAACATTTTAAAAGATGTGCTGTTACAATAGGGGAAGGTTATAGTTACAATTTTTTTTTTAAACCTCTTACAATCATATCTTATCATCGTTGATTTCCGCCGATCAACGGTTATCATTTATTGTGAATTAATAATTAATTAATGAATTTAATTTGTTAAAATGATAACTGTTGATTGGCGGAAATCAGCGGTGATAAAGTATGGTTGTAAGAGGTTATAAAAAAAAAAGATTGTAACTATAACCTACCTCTTTAAAATAAAGGGAAAAAGTGTTTATCCTATTAAATGACACAACTTATATCTTTTTACTCTCACAAAGAGATGCACCTTTATTTTTTTTATCAACTCTTTTTCCTCATTTATCTATCTCTTTCTCTCTCTTACAATGACATAACTTTGCATCATTCAAAATGACACACACTTTACCCTAAAAAAAAAAGATAGCATTCATACTAGTAAGAGAACATAAAAAAAAAAGTTTATAGAATAGGTAATGGCATACTTGAAAGAACATGTGCCAGAGTCTCTCGAAAGGCAGTGAACCTGGAGTCATAAACAAAAATGCAACTTTGGGGATCTTTGTTTGAACATAATGAAACTTGAGCAACTCCTTAATAACAACCCCAGATTCAATTTCTTCATCAGTTTGTTCCCTGGAAAAATCATCACTTGGATGCAGATCATATTCGAGACAACCTCGAGAGGAAAAGAAATAGCATGTTGCGGGGCTTGTTGAAATTCGATAAACATATGAAGCAATCATAATAAGGAACACCAAAGAAACCAATACAATGATCCCAGGAGGTCTCTTTAGTAATTGCTTTCTTGGCACTACCATCATCAGAAGATTTCTAATGCCTTGTGGCCGTGCAAGCTTTACTCTCTTCATTTAAGCAGCTTCCCAAGACAGACATGTATGAACTTGTTTATATCCAATGCTGTCTCACTGTCATTGTACATGGGAAAGAACAAAAACATAAGTGATTCATGCATGAATAAAAACTTAAGGAACTTGTTAACATAATTTATTCTTATCAACAATAAATTAATAAACATGACTTGGATCTTATAGAATGCCTCCTCTGAG
Source organism: Gastrolobium villosum (assembly GCA_032173675.1). Classification (NCBI taxonomy): domain Eukaryota; kingdom Viridiplantae; phylum Streptophyta; class Magnoliopsida; order Fabales; family Fabaceae; genus Gastrolobium; species Gastrolobium villosum. Next base: position 78,494 of record JAVKPL010005716.1, on the reverse strand, counting down.
AACATGAACAAACAACAAGACTAGAAAGATAAACACTACACATCTAAATATTCCAATGACTTAGACGGGTAGTGGCAATGCCTGTGATCCAATGAAGAAAGGCCCCAAGATCCCAGAAAGATAAATAAATAAAATATTCAGACTTGAAGGTTTTGGTTGATATAGAATATTGGTTTTGAAAAAAGCAATGCAGTGTGTATGAGTAGAGATTTGGAAAGAATGAAAATGAGAATGAAAAAGCAGAGTGTAGATTCATTGGAAAGTGATATCTGATAGGCTTGTCTCAGTCTCAGGACTGCCAACAGAATTGAAGAGAGTTCAGCAATCTCCGGTGTTCTTGACACCTCACTCACACGACCAAACTGTTCTCTTTCTTTCTCACAATTTTAGTGGAACTGTCTTAACTCTTAATAAATAGCATGATAATTTCTCTTTTTGCATTATTATTATTAGATCACCTAATATTCTCGTACACGTCTGGTACGAAATTAATCTAGATGTAAGCAATTGCAATTGTACAACAAAATTCCAATGAGTCACGCATAGTAGTTAAAATTTTAATTCTTAGCTTAAATATGATTTTAGATATTATAAATAGGAAAAGGTTATATTAAAATCTTTTTTTCTTGCAACCTCTTACAATGGGGAAGGATCCGTTTACAAACTTTTTTATAAATTTTTGCAAATTGCATTATGTTACAATTACTTTTAGAAGATAGTATAGTTTGTAAACAAAATAATTTATAAATATAACACATTGCTTTTACTAATTAACACATTCAATTAATTTAAAATCAACGGTAAAAATAAAAATAAAAATAGGTGTTGTTGATTTTTAATCAATCCAATGATAATTAACCAGATAATAAGGATAGTAAACCTAAAATAATAGTAAATATAATAGTCCACTTTTTAAAATGATATTTTTAGTTTCTTATGTTATCATAGATCTATTACCTGTTAAATACTAACATGTTACTTAACACTGACTTAAGTACAAATTAACACTTAATGAATTAACATTAATAATAACCAAAAATACTTAACTTACAAAAAATAAACAGAAATCAAAATTGCAAAATTAAAATGGTCACGAATCAGTTAAAATGTGTGAACCAGTCACGGCTTACAGAGTTTAAATGGTCCTAATTTTCCAAACAAAAATTTTAAAACCTCTCTACTATAGTCATTATTTGATTCCCAGTTTATAATCATAACTTTCCTCTAAATTTGTTTAATATAGAATAAATAACAATTGTAATGCAATAAGAAATCAACTTCTTTCCTTTAAGAATAGTCAGCCGCAATGGCCGAACCAAAGAATTTTGAGAGAGGGGTTAAGGAAGCAAATTGACAACCTTTATTTTGAAGTCATTATTCCAAACCCATGTATTTTCGCATTCTCAAAAACCAATCAGATTTTTCAAATAAAGGTTGTGCCAGTTTAACATTACAATACATCACCAAATAGAATCAAAATAAGTAGGGCAGAGAGTGCTTGGGTTAGCCAGGCCCCACTTTCGGAATATCATAATAATGCTCACTAAGATTGGCCACATATTGATTGAACTCCTGAATCCTATCTCGATGAGACCTGTTCGACATCTTTGCTAGCCTTTTAAGCTCAAGTTTCTGTGTCTGCAGGAGAAATCGCCTCTCAGCTGGTGTTTCCTAACTAGTTAAAAGTTTATACACTACATAAGTCTCATTTAGTCTAGTCTATATATATAAGTTTCTACACTATATAAATAAAATATAGTTACTGCTCCTTAATTTCCCTTTACTATATAGAATTATAAGCGATTGTAGAGGTAAATAGTAATTGCTTATCCCTCACCAGTTAAGCATAAACTAGGCATGATGTTTATGCTAACCTTTTTAGAGAAACATCATCCCTAACTTATGCTTAACTGGTGAGGGATGAACAATTACTATTTACCTCTACGATGATCCCTTAGAATTCTATATAGTAATGGGAAATCAAGGAGCAGTAGTTATATTTTAGTTAGACACTGTGGAAACTTATACATATAGACTAGACTAAATGAGACTTATGTATTGTATGAATTGGTAACTTTAACTAATTAGGAATGTAATATATGTATTGTACTGATGAAAAATAGTTTAGGACGTTGATCTTATCCTAAGATATTTAGAATGTCAAAATATAATTCACCGTTTCTTCTGCCATCATACTTGTCAGCCTCATTTATGCCATCTTCTTGGTGATCCGTTGACGACATGTTTCCACCTAACATCTCCAAAGTGAAGAAAATACCATTAACAACAGAAATTGCAAAAGAGAGCAAGGTGAGTTGCTGCAGATGAACATGATGAACAGTTTGACATGCTTAGAGCAAACCATCTCTACTAAAGTTTTTGTTACATCATAAGATTTGAATCATCAAATCAGTATGACGAAAATAAAAATAAAAATTATTGAGCTTCTCATTGGAATCAGATAAATCCTACCAAAGTACATATCACTATTCAATTGCAACATTTAAGATGATGAATCCACTCGCACGATTTGCATACAATCAACGGCCACGCTTGTGTGCAAAATGTAATAACAAATATAATTATAATTACAAGTATAATTAAGCATATTATACTTGTTATTAAGCATATTATTCTTAATTAAGCATATCATCTCAAAAAAAAAAAAAAAAAAAAAAGTATTATGTTCACCTTAATTGGCCTCAGACAAGTGATGGTAACTTTTATTATGGTGTTTCTTCATTTTCTTCTTCTTCTTAACTCCACCATCATTCACATCCAATGGTTTTCCCCTTCAGCTTAAATTTCCCAACCACAAACGCCGTCGAACGCCGACATCTTATTATTCACGATCAGATTCAGAACATAAATCACGATCAACAATCAAGAGTGTGAAGAATTCAATCAAATCGACGGTCAGAAAGCGTTGTCCCTGTGATAATTGTAAATAATGTCCGCTAGAAGGAGAAGACGGTTGGCGTATATATTCTAGAAACAAGTGGAACCGTCTTCTCTTTCTCTTCTGGGACAGGGACATGTAACTGAAGCCGCGCCAATATTAATATTTCCTTACATGACTGGGGGGCTATGACCCAAATAGGCCCAACGCCAATTTTGTTATTTTTAATCAAACTACATTATTTGTGTTTTGACATTTTTTTTCTTTTTATAAAATTAAAAAGAAAAAAAAAATGATGGAGAAAAAATATAAAAATATATCAAAATAACATAATTTCATTAAAAATAACATAATTTTATGTTAATATTTTAGATAATTTGTGTGAAATAATAGGGGGTTTTATTTTGTTGTCTAGGAAAGTGGAGATGAGATTCAAAGGAAACATGCTTGACAGGGGTTTGAAATTTTTTTGCCTAGAAAACTTATTTGCATGGAAATGTGATTTGTGTGTAAAATTAAAGAGTGGCATTCTGATTTAGCCGGCAAACCAAAAATCTGGATGCAAAAATGTGGATAAAAATATCCCTCTTGGATTACTTTCGTAATTTCAATCTATTTTTCTAATAATATTTTATCTTCGACCAAACATAGACTTATGAACTTAAATCAAATTTTTCGATTATATTTTGACCTACTAATTTTTTTTTTAACTTGTAAAAAAAAATTATTTTCCCACCATATTCTAATAATTATAATTTCCTCATTGTTTTTTTTTTTTCCTACCAAAAGCACGACCCTAATGCTCAATATATGCTCTCCATCAAACGATATTATTCTAGCTGTTATTCTTATATTTAATTGTTTTACATTACTATTTTATGCTTTTCTGTTATGAAAGATTTTTTTTCCATCTTTTGTTTTTTTGGCCCTTTTTCATCAACAGAATGTGTAAAACACGTACATTGAAAATAAAGTATACAAAGTTGGAAAATGAAATTACCACTTTCTTGACCAAAACAAAATAAGCTACCAATTTGATGCAGGAATAAGTACATCAATAGGATATCAATTTGCCACGTTGTACCTAGTTTTGTTTGCCACGTGTCATACTTCTAACTGCATGATGTGTCTTTCTCTGTCTTTTCCTTTCACCCTATGCAAAATCTAACTAACAGTATACATGGCCGTTTTCCTCAACACGACACTTCCATTTCTTTCTCCAAAAGCCACCATTAATTCATCCAAGTTCACATTAACGTTATTCTTATCAAACTCAACAACAAGAATTCTGCTCCCAAATCGCTTCCTAGCCATGAACTTGTGCGCCAAATCCGAACCCGTATCTGCCTCGTCCTCTTCATCAATATACAAGGTGCCAGAACAAGATGCTAACGACATGAACCTTGTGGCTGACCAGACATTTCGAAGGTACATGTCCAACAACAAGAGGAGTGGCAAAGGAACAGCCATTGTCTGGTTTAAGAACGACCTCAGAGTATTGGATAATGAGGCTCTCTATAAGGCATGGCTTTCCTCCCAAACTCTATTGCCTGTCTACTGTGTTGATCCTCGACTCTTTGCCACCACTTATCATTTTGGATTTCCAAAAACCGGTGGTATTGTTTGAATTCATGTTCACCTTTCTCTTTTATGTCCTTTTTGAGCTTCCTGATATTGTTGGTGTTATGCATCCCCACATTACTTCAGTGCACTTTTTGGGGAGTTTAAATAAAGTGGTAGCTCTTTGAATATAAGAAGTGAATTGTTAGAGAGATATAACATCTGCTTAAACTTTTGGTGAATTGGCTCTTTACTTGTCGGAGTGAGTTCGATCCTCACGGCCTCACTTTCTAGTGAAATTAAATCAGCAAAAGGTAGAACTAAAAGAAATGGCATGTGCTCCTCTTGCGTGAGGAGTGTGTTAGAGAAATATAATATAAAATCATTGATAGTTCTTCACTTAATCGCTTGAGCTTTTGGATGAATTAGTGATTTACGTGAATGTTTAATTAGCATTTGGATTTTAAAAAGTCTTTTTGGTTTTATATTGTATAACTTCACTACCTCTTCTATCTTCATTGTGGTATGGTTTATTTGGCAGCATTGAGAGCACAATTTCTGCTTGAATGCTTGGCTGATTTGAGGAAGAATTTGATGAAACGGGGACTTAATTTGCTTATTCAACATGGGAAACCTGAAATTGTTCTTCCTTCTTTGGCAAAAGCTTTTGGAGCTCATACAGTAAGTCTTTGAATTGAAAACCTGTTTGATAAACGAGTTCTAATTGATGGAATCTCAAGCTTTTCTGACAATTGAAGCTATATGGTTTATTAATGAATATGAATTTGTCAGGTGTACGCGCAGAAAGAAACTTGCAGCGAGGAGCTGAATGTTGAAAGGTCAGTTATGAGAGGTCTTCAACAAGTGGTAAAACCACCTAAGGAATCCAATGGTGTGACAATTTCGAACAATGTCCCCAAGTTACAATTTATTTGGGGTACCACCATGTACCACCTTGATGACCTCTCTTTTGATGCTACTTGTTTGCCAGATGTGTATACTCAATTTCGTAAGGTATGATATTTTCAATTAACATTTGTATGTAGATATTGTTATTGAGGACAGTGGGTTATATTAAATCACTAAGGGTTTGAACCCATATATAGAACAGAAGATATTAATAATCAGAATTATCATACACAGTGCAATTATGAAAATTAGAACAGAATTGCTAGATGTCAGTATAATGGAACAGACAGATGAATATATGCAAAATAGTGGAAAAATCCCATGTGTCATCAAACTTCCAGCATCTCTTGGACCTCAAAAAGGAGGATGCAAACCGGAAGAAGGAAAAATTTCGGCAGGTTGCCTTCCTTCAGTGGAGCAGCTGACTTTGTTCACAGAATGTAGGTTTTGTCATAACGCCATTTGACAGCTGCGAACGGGTACCGGTGACCGGTTCGGTTCAAAATGCTCAAAAACCCGGCGGGCCGGGCAGAAACATTTGGTTTTTGTTTTGGAAAAAATGGAGGGAAGTAACGGATAGTTACAAGGGCATTTTGGAAAAAAATCAAAAAATAATAAAAAATTATTTTTATTTTACACACCGAACCGATCCGATCTGAGCCGGTGGACCCAGCCCACACACCCCTTCGACTTCCCTTTTTTTTTTTCTCTTTTCTTCCTTAACCTACTTCTTATTCATAACAATATATTCTATACAAATTCTATATAAATTCCGACAGATATATCGGATTAGAAGTGGTTTTCAATGCTACTTATACATGCAATTGCAAATGGGATCTAAACTTGCAGATTGTTGAAGCCAAATGTACCATACGCCCATGCATCAAACTTCCAGCATCTCTTGGACCTCCTCCCCAAATTGAGGATTGGGGTTGCCTTCCTTCATTGGAGCAGCTGGGACTTTGTTCACAGAATGTAGGTTTTGTCATAACTATTTGTAGACATTCTTCAAGATTTATACATGCTTTTACAAGAAACTTGACTCTTTTGAACTCAACTATGAAAAGATAATATATGTTGTTCTTTCCTTTATTTTCTTCCTCTTGATGTAGGTTAGCAAGGGGATGAAATTTGTGGGGGGTGAAACTGCAGCATTGAGCAGAGTATATGAATACTTTTGGAAAAAGGTCAGACTCAGAGGTTATCTCAAATTGACAATGTAGATCCAATTTATGTCATGTCAATGTTTTCTGCAAATAATTGGTTAATTGGAGATTGATCTTTTATTTGTTGAGTGAACTGAAGGTTCAGAAGTGATCTTTGATAATGAAAAATCTTCTATTTATGAATTGAGTGTATATCACATGCATCATGAAATGAATGTGTCACCAACTCACCATATATATAACTTGATATGATGGGTTTGCAATAACTTTGCAATAGAAGAGGTTCAAATTAAGAATAAATTCATTACATTCAGGACTATAGTAAGATTTTTAAGACCTAAAATATAGCGTGTTTGAAAAAATAATGCCAGCCTTTGTTTGGTTATCTAATGCACTCTTTAGATTGAACATATGTAGGATTTGCTAAAGGTATACAAAGAGACCAGAAATGGGATGTTAGGGCCTGATTATTCTACTAAATTCTCACCATGGCTTGCCATGGGAAGCTTGTCTCCTCGTTTCATACATGAAGAGGTTAAAGTTGGCAATGGTTTCTGTTTTGTGCATTACATGATATCTTAAAAATGAGACTGCTTTGACAAAGCTCAGATTGATCTTTATAGGTGAAGAGATATGAGAATGAAAGACTAGCAAATAATTCTACCTACTGGTAATACTTCATCTTTCTTATTTTGTGTATCTATATCATATTTCTCTATGTCATTCCCTAATTACCAGTTTCTTAATTGTTCCTGAAGAATCTGTCTATGTGGATTTTGCAAAGTTGCTTTAACTCTTTACTTATGCAGAGTGTATATGGAGGTTCATCAATGTTTTTATATTATATATCATATATTTTTATAAAAAGAGAGGATAATGCTTAAGGAAGAAAAGAAATTTTTAGAGATGGTTGGTTTACATAAATAAAATAGAGTAGGGTTATATGGACAAATTTTATTTTTACGAAGTTACAAACTACGTCTGACCGGTAACCGGTAATACTCTGAATTACCGGTCAGTATAGTTTGTAAGAATTTATAAACAAAAAAAGTTTGTAAATATAACTTCCTCAATAAAAATTAAAAGGAGAAAAGCTTAGTTCTGTGATCTATATCTTCATGAAATTTCAGCTATTTATTATCTTCTTCTTTTTTGTTTTTTCTTCTGAACCCATCTTTATTTTTACAGGGTTTTGTTCGAGTTGATATGGAGGGATTACTTTAGGTTTTTATCAATGAAATATGGGAATTCAATTTTCCATTTAGGTATGGATTTGTTGAAGTCTTTGATGCCTCTGGTATTTTATAGAGTTATGGTTTATAAATTCTGCTGTTTTTATTATGTGGTGTTATCCATAGATAGCAGTTGTGAAGTGCAAGTCAGAAAATGCAACTCTACATAACTTTTTTTTGGTTAAAATCAATTTATTCAGATTGCATTCTTATAATCAGTTTTTCTTTTCAGGTGGCCCAAGGAAAGTTCAGCACAATTGGAGCCAAGACATGAATTTGTTTGAATCCTGGAGGGATGGTCGTACAGGGTACAGATTCTATCAGTGTGTTACAGAATTTTCTTGTTTAATTTGTTTTAATACAACTTTCTAGTACTTCTTCATAAATTATGATTTTGAGTATTTTTAAATTCAAGTAAAATATAAAAAGAAGTTATAAAAACAAAATATTCAAGTACTTCTCTGTCGAGACATAGGCTATTCATTCATGTACTGAAAAGTCAGACCAGCTACATGTGTATTTCCAAAGTGAATTGACATTTTCTTCAATTCTATTTTCTTTAGGTATCCTTTGATAGATGCCAACATGATAGAACTATCAACTACAGGGTTTATGTCAAACCGGGGACGGCAGGTGAACCAAAGTTCATGATTGTATTTCTACAGTATAATAATTTTTAGAAAGTGATACAATATGATTCATGAATCAAATTAGATATTACTACATTTTTCTGAGATTTAGCACACACCTTTATAACTGAAGCACGATCCTTGATTACCTTTTTGAACAGATTGTGTGTTCTTTTCTCGTTCGTGATATGGGCATAGATTGGCGTATGGGAGCAGAATGGTTTGAGACATGTCTTTTGGATTATGATCCATGTTCTAATTATGGAAACTGGACTTATGGATCAGGTAAATATATTTGGATAACTATGCTAATCAACTAATGCATGACTGTGCAAGAGTGCATGGAGAAGTAAACCTGCATTTTCCAAATAATTTATCTTTAGCTTTTAACTTAAAAATGTTTATTTTGATATCCAATGTAATCCTTCAACCCTTTACCTGTAACTACCAGGCTGTAGTAGTACTGCAAAGTGAAATAACTAATTGAGGCATTGCATAATTTGTTAACATGGCAAAGTTGATCAATAGTATTATTTGGGCCACTCAGATTCTGTTGCTAGTTGGAGATTTGGTGTTTGTATTTGTGTATATTATTAATTAAGGAGTTATGATTGCCACAGAGAAAATAGAAGAAACGGATAGATTAGACTGCTGTCAAATGTAGGTAGCTACCTGATGATTGCTGAAATGAAAACACACACATTTCATAATATGCCATGCCCACATTACTGTTCAGTTCATAAATTTCTAAACAAATGTAGATTATAATACTGTTATTCCTGTTCAGGAGTTGGGAATGATCCCAGAGAAGACCGTTATTTCAGCATCCCAAAACAAGTAAGTGGCTATAAGGAATTTCAATGTTTCACAACACAAGATTTAACCAAAGTGATCCTCACCTTCACTAGCAAATGCTATAACTCTAAAAGTAGTGTGTACTGGGTGTTGTTGATTCCTGAAAGGCGTCTGATCTGGGTGCTTTATAGGGTTTAAGGAGTTATATAGTCTCGTTATAATCTTATGTAGACTAACTTCTCTTAAATTTTATCTTCTTAATGTTGTTAGATACCAGGCTTATGAATGATTTAATATCTAATACACCTCTTCAAATTAGAGCTCTTTGGGTGATATTTAACTTTTATTTAGAAAAATAGAATCAGCAAATATATAAATTGTGACCACTTGGTCATAAAGACTTTAATACCACGTCATACACTAATTCTCCCAAAAGAACATTTTTATTGTGCTCCAGGACCATGGTGGTCCTCCCATTGAAAAAGTGACATATGTCATTTTTTATTTTTTTTCTCCCTCCTCTCTCCTCTCTCCTCTCTCTTCAATCTCTCTTCTCCGCCTCACCCAATGTTTTGTGGGGTGGGAGCGCCAAAATAAGCCTCCTCCCAAAAGCTTAGTGAAGGTTTATGAATGGTTTTACTTATAACACAATCATAACAAGCACTTGTAGCTTTAAGGTTGCTTCTTTCAGGTTGAGTGTACGATCTTCAAATTTGAAAGGCCCGCAATGGAGGGATATTTGATATCAGTGGCGTAGCCACATTGGAACCGGCCGGTGCCTTGCACTGATTGGTTTCCAAAATCATAAGCTTTTTTTGATTTTTAGTAACCGTAAATAGTTTTTTCCTTCATGACTGTTAGTTTTGGCACTAGCTTCCTCAATGGTTGACTGATTTTTGGCATTAGCTTTCTAATTTTTCTGGCTCCACCGGTGCTTGATATGGTGTCACATAGTACATATTAAAAGAAGAAAAAAAAATCCAAGTGAAACATGGCTTTAGTAGTGTGAATTTAAAATTTGATATTGATGGGACGGTATCTTTATTTTTTTCAGGCACAAACATATGACCCAGAAGGTGAATATGTTGCATACTGGTTGCCACAATTACGAACACTCCCAAAAGATAAAAGGAACTTTCCTGGAAATTTATACATTCGTCAAATTGTGCCTCTCAAATTTGGAACAGCTACTAAACACAATAAGGAGGACAAGTCCCTTGGTGCAAGAAAAGCCAATTACAGAGGAAGTGAAAGATGGAACAGGAGATAAATTTGGAAAAGAGAAATGTCCTTGTATGATAGCATAGGGTTGTCACTCCCTCGTTCTGTTCCCTTGGTCTTAAGAGGCTTTGCCCCTTCAGTGTGTCATAAAGATGAAGTTGATCTTGTTGAAATTTATCCTTTCATATTTAAATTCATTCTCATTGATACATGTTTCTGGTTACATTGTTTTCTTTTTTATATTCAGTATAGTTTAGATTGGTTTTAAAACTGATTCAATTCAATAAAAAAAGTTAAACTTCATTTTTTTTAAAATTTATTTGAATTTTTCAGTTTTCATTAAATTAGAAAGATTTATGAATAATGGAAATGACATTACATTTATTGTATATATAAAAAATAAATAAAAATAACTTGTGTTAGAATGAATAAAAAACTTGTTTGTGTTAGAAGTTGTTAGTTGTCCTAAAACATAAAGATCATTCTATATAAGTTATATTATTAATTTTAATAGTTATAATCCTGATTCATTATACAATTGAGTTTAGATGCAAATAAATTAATGACTGAGATTTCGTATAAGATTTCTTATTTTTACTAATCTGTTGAAAATATTTTGACATAACATTTTTTATGAAGGAGGCTTAACTGAAATAAAATTTTATTTAGGGACGTAGTTAAAATCTGTAATAAAAACACATGTAAATGTGAAAATTTTAAAACTGAAGCGACAATGTGATTATAAAATGGGAAATGTTATACATACTTATAATCATTTTAGGCTTCTTTTTTTTGGACGGAGTCATTTTAGGCTTCTTGCTCTTAATATTTATTTGGTTACCATCAAATCAATAGCAGAATTTTTTTTTTTAACTATTAATCTTAAATTGATCCAAGAGTTATTAAATGAGTGATAAAATTAAAATGATGATAAGTATACTCGCTCCTTAATGATGTTACTGCTGATTTTTTTTTTTTAAGAAAAATATATACATGTAAGAAATATTTGAAGAAAAAAAAAATATTTGTGCTCATTTTCACAAAGAAGTGGGACCTACACATTTATATTATTTTTTGTGTGCATTCTCTAATCTTTTATCTATCGTTTTCTCTCATTGACATATTTTTGAAGCACTTTAAAATTACACTATTTTCTTTTTTATAACATTATACCATGCTACAACAATGATTAAGGTATCGTGGCTTTTCTCGGTTTCATTGATTATAAACTTATAATATATAAACCTCGCCTGTCATATATGGTTATCTAATACCATTACTTTGGGCGGTGAAAGATTGGTACGGGCATCGAATGGCATTGAAGTATTTGTTCTAAGATTGCAATTTACTGTTTTTCCTCTATCTCCAAAAAAAAAAAAAAAAAAAAAATCGCAATTTACAACCCTCGTGCTGCGTGTTTACATCGATCGTGTGTGGAAACTCTACAATTCCCTAATTTTGAAGCCCGTTGCTTCCTTCTCCTCCAATCCAATCGAATCGTCTCAGATACTTCTCGTGAGATCTCAAGGAACACATAACATCAAGCAGAGGAGGAGGTATTTTTCTCGGATTCACGTTCTTCCTTCGTTGATCTCATACTTTCATTTTCTCTTATTCAGCCTCATAACCTTTTTTTGACTTTTTTCTGATTATTCAATTTACGGAAGAAATTTCTTAATTGACATTATATACCATGAATTCTCCGAATATTATTGCTCTTGTTCAATCTTCATGCCCTCAATTGCTCGTGTTGCCTGTTAGTTGAGTGGATTAGTTACTGAATTGTTCTAGCGAAATGTGCACTTGCAGCAATCTGTGTGTACTGTGGGTTAATAGTTATTGAATGCCCTAATTGTAACATATGTATGTATGTATGTATGCATACCACATGGAGATTTTGTTTTCTTGTGAGTGTGATTGATCTGCTATTTCATGACTTACACTTGCTTTGCCAGGAAACAAAGGGGGATGGCTGATGAAAAGGCAGTTGTGGAAGGTGAAAAGAAAGAGACAAGTCCTACTGCTGCTGGGAATGGGAAGAAGAAGCGCAAGGGACTTATTTCCCGAATTTGGAATGGAATATTTAGGTTACACGGTGATGATTTTGAGAAGAGACTCCAATACATTTCTAAAGAGGAAGCTGCAGTTATTGCTAGAATGAGCAGGAGATCCCGATCCCGTAGGCAGATATCCCGAAATGTTATTGTACTTGCTGTTATGTTTGAGGTGAGGTATAATTTTAATATAATGGTTAATTATACTCCCACTGAACATTTTGTTGTTAATAATTCATTCCGTTCTACATTTCATTGTTAGATTGACATGTATTTCAGTTTATCATATTTTGTCCTTTAGACTTGATATTTTAGTGGTTTCTGGATAAGCTTTCAGTTTTTCCTTTGCCAATGTGAATATTTAAAGGAATTAACATTTTAAACTTCACTACCAGCAAATTAATATTATCTTACTGTGAGTTTTTTTGGGTTACTGTTTAGGACCATAAGAGCTACTTATTTACACTTTCACGAGTGTAGGGAGCCAATAATCAATAACAGTGGTTATTCAATTCAATTTATTAGTTCATTTTGGTTATTCGCTTTGACTGAATAACCAATTAAGCGGTTATTTGGTCTATCCGTAAATAAGTTGCTAAACTGTACCTCCCTTTTTTTAATTTTAATAATTTTTTCCATTTTTTCTTAAAATGGTTTCAACTTTCAGGTCATTGCTGTAGTTTATGCTATTCTGACGACAAGGTCAATGGATATGAATTGGAAAATGAGGGCAATCCGGGTTTTGCCAATGTTTCTTTTGCCTGCATTAGCATCCACTGGTTATTCAACATTTATCAGCTTCACAAGAATGTGTAAGTCTAATGAGCTTAACCCTTAACATACATATTTTGCAGAAGCAAGAGTACATTTTATTTCTTTCTTTAACAATCAAGGCTTCAGATGTATAGTTTTTTCTACTGTGATTGAGTTTACTTAGTTTACATAAGTGTTACTTAACCAACAATTGTCATCTATAACAATGTAATCCTAACTTTTATTTTGTAATTCTCTCAACCGATGCCGCCTTGTGGTCTGATACGAACCTTGGGAGAGCTTCATCCCAAAAAGGTAGCTTGTGAAGTAGGAAAACCCAAAATCTATATAAACCCCACACCAGAACCCTTTATTTTCGATGTAGGACTCCAAGTCCCATATCTTGCAACTGGATCGTAACATCCTAACACGTTCCGCAACCCCGGTGCCCACGCGGGCTAGCATAGCGCTAGTGTTTTACTAGGGCAAACATTGCAATGCCAGCTTCACCAGTTGCGCTGCTCGATTGCAACTGGGAGACATAATGGAAACTATGATACCAATTGATATGAATCTTGGGAGAGCCTCACTCCAAAAGCTAGCTTGTAAGGTAGGAGACATAGTGGAAGGCTCTTATACCAATTTATACGAACCTTGTGAGAGCCTTACCCAAAAGCTAGCTTGTAAGGTAGAAGAGCCCAAAGTCTATATAAACCCTACACTAGAACCCTTTATTTCTGATTTGGGACTCCAAGTCCCGTACTTTGCAACTGGATTATAACATAGTCCTATTTATGATACAGTTTACAATTGGAAAGAGTTCTGAGTTCATCAGTCTCATTAGAATTGCTGCCATTTTCTTTATGTTTTTTTTTCCCAACAAGTTAGGATGGAAAAGCTTCAAAAGTGAGTTTTTCTGCCAATAACTGCATATCAACTTCTCAGAGCTAATGCCTTCAATAATTGTTAGAGCCAGCGGAAAAGTCTATAGTTTAGTACTCTCCTCCTGGATGAATGATTTTTATGAAATAATTTCTCCATGCTGTCAGATTGATAGCTCCGGTGTATTCTGCAAATGCTGAATTGTAGCTTGTAAAATTCATTTAAAGTTCCTAATTTCACGCATTCATGTACAAACACCTGAATTGAAACTTGTATGTCGAGAAAAATGCTTGAAGGAGCAACATTGGATTCCAAATGCAGTTTTTGAACAGGCAACTAGAGTTTAGAATTTGATATACCAAGTGAAAATAAAACTCCCATATTTGTTGAAATTCTAATTTATAATGTGTGATTTTATAGGCGATCGCAGGGACCAGAAAATTCTTGAAAAGCTTCGAGCTGAAAGGCAAGCAAAAATTGATGAGCTCAAAGAAAAGACAAATTATTACACTACTCAACAGCTTATTCAGGTGATTGTTTGAAGCCAGGCTTTTTACATGGTTTTCAATACACCTTTATTTGATGCTGCTTGCTTGGAGCAGACAAAATCATTTTGGGGACGCTGTCTATTAATTTTCAGTAATATCAAAATCTTGAGTTGGAAGGCACAGTGCATTATTTAATTTTCCGGAACCCTATCAGAGTTTGATGACATAGCTCCTAATTCTCAATTATGTTGAAATTTTTTATACATGACATTCATATTCCAGTTCTTTGTTTTTTTGGAAGAACAAAAAATGTGAGCATATGAATTAAATCACATACTACTGGAATCAAAGTTCCTTTATTTCATTATGATATAAGCCCAGGTCTGTGCTTTATAATGCATTACCGAGAGTGGCATTTGATGGTATTTGTTGCCCGACTTTAATATTGTTGTGTATTATGTTATGATCTACTCAGAGATATGACCCAGACCCAGCTGCAAAGGCAGCTGCTGCAACTGTTTTGGCATCTAAGTTGGGTGCAGATTCTGGTTTGAAAGTGTACGTTGGAGATGAATCCAATCCCAGTGCTCCAATGGGGAAGAGCAATGATGTTGAACTTGTGCAGTCCACTGGACTCCGAAACCGGAAACAAGTTAACTCTAGATCAGCTAGTCCAGGAACAAATACACCAAATTTTGCTGATCAACAATTAGTTGGTTCAGCGGGAAATGATCAAACTCAAACTTCTGAGTATAATCAGCTTCTTGTTGTTGAACATCACCAACCTCAAAGTTCAACCACACAAGATGGAGGATGGATTGCACGAATTGCAGCGTTGCTTGTGGGTGAGGATCCAACACAGTCTTACGCTCTCATATGTGGCAACTGTCATATGCATAATGGTAAGGGGGCTGGATTTGATGTTTTATGCTTTTGTCCTTCTGCATTTACTGGAAAAAAAAGACAGATGATTATACTTATACTAGTGCTAGCTTTCTGTATTCATCAATGTTAATAGATGAGTACAATGGCAAGAAAAAATGTATTTTTATCTGCTTATTTACGTTCAGGTCTAGCTCGGAAGGAGGATTTCCCATTTGTCACTTACTACTGCCCGCACTGTCATGCCCTGAACAAACCGAAGCAATTGGATGAGCATATCTCTGGTCTTACTCCCCTAAACATTGAACCTCCAAAAACAGACGATGATGAGGCAGATAAAAATGCTAGCGCTTCTGCAGCTGAGAGCATAATCACAAGTAATAGTCCCGTAAATTCTTCTGCAGCTGAGAGCATAATCACAAGTAATAGTCCCGTAAATGCTACCCCTGAGATTGAGGAAGTATCAGAAATGGCTACTTTGGAGGAGAAAGATGATGAGATTGAGGAAGTATCAGAAATGGCTAGTTTGGAGGAGAAAGATGATCAAAAGGGCAGCCTTTCTTTGGGATGACATGTCTTGCCCCTTGTTTAGGGCACGGACTGACATAAAGGGGAGTAACTTTGCAATTGTATTCCTTGGTTGGCTTTGCATCAGGAAGAGTGCTGAAATGCTTTGGATACATCTTGTGATTTGTGATACATATAGATTACATGTATTGTTTGAGTTACGGCAATTTCGGCATTTTGATTTTTTTTTTTTTTATATAAATATTATATTGTGATAGTGTTGTAATTTGAAACTTGGATTGTACCTGAAAGAAATTTTGAAAACTGGTTTCATCTCCATTTTGTTTAAGGGAAAATATTTTCTGATGTTATATGAGAATTCAACTCTTATGTTAGTGAATCTTTGATTTACGTGCAAAGCTTTTCTTTTCGTTTTCTTATTTTAATAAATATGGGATCCATCACTAGTTGAGTTATAACATGAGAATTGAATTCTAATGTAACATGAGAAAATCAAATCGATTTGTTTAATGGGTTTAAATATTGTGCATTCAGCATTCCCAACCTTAGCCCATGGGCTATGACTTTAATTTAATATTATGGACTGAATAGCTGAAGTATTTGAAAACTCCGAGAATGCTTGGTTTTATTATTATTTTACATTAAAATTTAATAGTTATTTTAAATTTAAATTAAAAAATAAGATTACCAAAAAAATAATTAAAAATAATATTAAAATTGTTTGGTGATTATATGATTTAATTCTTAAAATTTACTTTCCTTCTCTATTTCCTTTTCTGAGTTCACAACACGGACTCCTTTTTTATAATTGTGGTTGTGAGTTGTGACCGATGCCGAAGTGGCTAATCAGGTATAGATTCTTCAATGAAATAAGATGACTGGGGAGGGGAAACTTCAACCTCTCATCAAGGTATTAAAACTTATAATAACAAGTTAGCAATTAAATTGGCACCATAAAATGTTCTGTGTTGCCATATTTTCCAATTTGTTGAATTTTCTCTCTCTCTCGCACGCTGCCATGTCATTGGTCACCAGCGGTCATTCTCCGTCGCTTTCCTAAGGCCTTCATGGATTCCGTGGCACAGGATCAAAACACCAACAACTATATTGGAGATGATGGTGATGGGTTTGAGACTTTGAGGGACGCTTTGACATCCGAGTTGATAAGAAGCAATTCATTATCTAATTTTTCTTCATTGTATATACTTATTTTAAAAAAGAGTTTTACTAGACTTTTCCTTTTTTCCTTTTTTTTTTAAAGCAGCTGAAAATAAAAACCATGTTTAATAATGAAATTTAATTTTCTCATATTATTAGAGATAAATATTTCCTATTATAGACGTATAATATGGTAAAAGTAAAACCCACCACCCATTAAAAAAAAAATTTGTGGCATCATTTTCAAAGTGAAAATAACATAATTCTCAGGTAAATTGAGAGAATAATTTCTCTTTAATAATTTGCGTATGTGCTGGTACGTAAACGTAATAAATATTACTCGTGTTTAAAGCATTTAGAAAGACTGTTAATACAAAATAACTTTATTTATGTATTTAAAAAAGGCGAATTGTTATTTATACTTTTTATACATTTCAGCTTCAACGAAAATCAATTATATGCTTTGTGCGGCACTCCCCCGTTCATTTGATCTGAATACTTTTCTACTGGATTTTTATATTTTTTTTGGTCGGGTAGCATATTAGCAGGAGGGATATTCTTACTATCAAATTTTTCCACTACCAACTTACTACCTATCTAATCACCATTGGATCAACATTTTCTCTCTTTTCATAAATTTTTTAGCATTCTCTCTCTTTGATCCAATGATAATTAAATTAATAGTAAGTTGGTAGGAGAAAATTTTGGTAATTAAAATATCCTCCCTCGTGTATCGTAGAAAGATGGGTCTTACACTTATTAAAAAAAATTATGCCTAAATTAAATAGTCACAAAATAAGAAGACACTCCTTATCTAACATGAAAAATGTTTTTTTTTATATATTAATGGTGAGTTTGTAATTATATTTTCATGATCAAATATTTTTTTGATCATTTTAGTTAAGAAATACTATTCATTATTAGTTGAAATATTAAAATAAAACTGAATTAATAAATAAATAAGGTTATATTTATAAACTCTTTATTTACAAATTACACTATGGACTTTGAATAGTAGATATTATTTGAGGGGAGATTGACCATAATGACACGTTTGTGACTAAAAAATACCGTTATGTCACGTTCCAATCAGATTTTGCCAAAATTCCATCTCACATTCTCGTTATGCCACTCACTAAGAATAGACCAGACACGTGGCAACGTCTAGCCATTCTTGCTGAACAGTTCAACGAGAATGACATGATGCTGATACGTGTCAAAAACATTCTCTGCAAAATTTGTTCAAGTGGCTAATCTTATTGGGCTGCTAAGTGAGAATGTCTGTATTTTTATCACGTGTCAACACCCTGTCATTCTCGCTGAACTGCTCAACGAGAACGGCTAATCATTTAGACGTTGTCATGTGTCCAGTTCATTCTCACTGGGTGGCGTGGCGAATATGTGACGTGATATTTTGGCAAAAAAAATAAAAAATTCTGACGTGACAATCCGATAAATTTTTTAAAAAATGATAAAATGGTAATTGTCCCTGAAAAAATTTATAAATATAACTTATCTTAAAAAAAAAAAAAGTATATGAGTATGGCAATAATTTTATTTTATTTTTTTAAAAAAAGTGATGTGTTGGTGTAGGTTCTGGCACAGGAGCTGTGTCTCTGACTCAAACTTGACCCATCCATTGTGGCCTTGTTAGTTCTGACATGACATTCCCCCATCCAAAACAAACAAAGCTCTCTCTCTCTACACTATTTGTGTCTGACTTTTACCTTTCCTTGCTCTGCAACCCTTTCTTCTCTCTCCGTATAAGGTAATTCTGTAAAATTCATTACATTCACTAATTCTGATTAAAATAAAAATAAAATAAAAACTTATAAAATTACAATTTATTATATGTTTTTTTTTTTTCTTCTTTTTTTCAGAATCCGAAGTGATTTTTGATCTTGCAGTTGAAAGCAGCTTCGTTTTTCCCCCCTCTGTCTCGTAGGTAACAGCAAAATAGCAATTTCTCTGCCTTAGTATCATTTATTTTACAATATTTGGATAATATTTTTCGATTTTGATTAATCCTTGAAACATTCGCGCGTTTCACATTTATACGTGGCTTCCTTTTCTCTTTGATTTGCTTGGAATTTTGTCTGGTGGAAAATTCTAGGGTTCCCTTCAGCTCAACCCTTGATTTATCTAAATTGGTTACTGCTTCTTCTTTTCTGCAATACGGTAATGCGTCTGCTTAAACAGAACGGAAGCATAGAAAGTTTTGTAGGGAAGATTTTGCTTTGTTAATTTTTTAATGCATTTTCTGCGATCATAGTCTTTATTTTCGAGTTACATTGCAACCCATACATGCTTACGAGTTTCCCACAGTAGGACTTCAATTAAACAAAACCATGATAAATAGTTAATTATCGTTTGTCCTAGTGACCATTGTCATTGATACTATGATATTCATTTCATATGCTTCTTTTTTATTTCAAATTTTAAAATGGATGTGAAATTGCTGAATGATATTTTTCAGTTTTGCTCCCATGAAGTTAAGTTGTTTTGCCATTGTCAGGGCTTATAGAATGAGTAGACCCACAACACGGAGTAAAAATAAAAGACAGAAACCAGGGGATGATGGCGCCTGCACTTCTGAAATATGGAGGTACTAACAGGTGTTCAGTTCTTTTTTAGTTTGTGAAATGAAATTAAATTTATCACTCCTCGGTTTTTAACATGTTAATTGTTTTATATGTCCTTCATATAGGAAGATTCACAAAACAGGTGTGGTTACTGAAGATGATATGAATCAACTGTATATGATTTGGAAGCCGGTTTGTTCAGGCTGTCGTGTCAATACCAAAGATAACCCAAATTGCTTCTGTGGATTTGTTCCGCCTCCAAATGGAGCCCGGAAGTCTGGCTTATGGCAGAAGATGTCAGATTTTGTTGAAAGTCTTGGCCCTGATCCAACCAAGGATCTCCGAGCTTCTGCTGATTCTCCTGCAGGTCTGACTAATCTTGGTGCAACATGCTATGCCAACAGTATACTGCAATGCTTGTACATGAATAAGTCTTTCCGAGAAGGCATATTTTCTGTAGAACCAGATGTTTTACAACAACAGCCAGTGTTGGATCAACTGGCTCGACTTTTTGTGCAGTTGCATGTTAGTAAAATGGCTTTCATAGATTCTTCTCCATTTGTAAAAACACTGGAGTTAGATAATGGGGTTCAGCAGGATAGCCACGAGTTCCTGACATTGCTTCTGTCATTGCTTGAGCGTTGTCTGAGCCATTCCAAAATTCCCAAGGCAAGAACAATAGTTCAAGATCTTTTCCGGGGAAGTGTGTCTCATGTGACAACGTAAGAATCAATGAATCTGAGCAACTTATTTACAATTAAAAGAATCATTTTTTCCCTATAATATTTTCTTCTTCTTTTTGTATCTTATAGTTTTCTTTTTAGGCAAACCCTGGAGCAGCAATAAGGCTGTTCCCTGTGACCGGAAGGTCACAGGTTCAAATTTGAGAAACAGCCTCTTTGCAAAAATGCAAAGGTAAGGATGCGTATAATTGAACCCACTCCGACCCTCATAAGTCGGTGAGCCTTGTGCACCGAAGTTTACCCTTTTATAGTTTTCTCTTTTAATTTTGACCACTCCAACTCCCACCCACAAAAAAACAGTACAACTCCCTATGAAACCCCACTTGTGAGGGTAGGGTACTCCCACCCACCAATTTTATTTTATTTTATTTAAAAAAAAGAAGCCTAAAAAACAATCATAAATGATGCAAATGTTGCTAACATATAATGTGGTTGTTTATTGAGTGTTGTCAAATCTTCCCTCAAAATGTGTATGTGTTTGTTTTCTGTGAAAGAATTTTTCATATTGCCAAATGATGATTTTGATTATCTTTTTGCATTTACATGGTTGTTACATATTTGAATTATTCGCCGAGTACTGTTGTTTGTAATATAATTCATGGCACTGGATTTGATTCGTAACTGGTCAGAACTCAGAACTCTGCTAATTTATATTTAAATGATCTCAAATACTGTCCTTATATTATCTACTTTCATATTAGATGTATGTGTGACGAGTAATAGCTATGTTCTTGACTACTACATATTTCTTATAGCTTTATCACTTATTATGCAGGTGCTCGCAATGTAGAAGAGACTCTGAAGCTTCTTCCAAAATGGAAGATTTCTATGAGCTGGAGTTGAATGTCAAGGGACTGAAAAGTTTAGATGAGAGCCTAGATGATTACCTCTCCGTTGAAGAGCTTCATGGGGATAATCAATATTTTTGTGAATCATGTAAAACAAGAGTTGATGCTACACGCAGCATCAAGCTGTGTACATTACCGAAAGTACTTAATTTTCAACTTAAACGTTGTGTTTTCCTTCCAAAGGTATTGTGATAGACTTTATAAATAATTTCTGTCTTTTTTATTATTATTGTTCAGATAAGTGGCATGCATTTTTTATTGTTTACTTCTTTCTTTGTTATATTATAATTATTTTATGGATACAAGATATATTTAATAAAAAATGAAAGGAATAAGTATCAGACAAAAGATGACAGGGGATTTACCAAAACAATAAACACCATCAAAGAGAAGGGCAAATCGCACTGCACAAAGCTCCCCAACCTGTGAGGGTAGGGGTAAGTAAGTGTCAATTGTATACAGCCTTATCCTTACATTTTTGTAAAGAGGTTATTTCTCGAACTCGAACCCATGACCTAGTTACATGGAACAACCTTACCAAGGCTTGCCCTCAAAACAATAAATACCATAAAAACCATTCTGCATCAAACCCCGACTTGCAAGGGTAATGGTGAGTGCAATCCTTGTACGCAGTCTTACCCTTGTGCATTTGCGAAGAAGTTGTGTTCCGAATTCAAATTCATGATTTTTCAGTCACAAAAATTGCTCCAGGGTTGCCCTCAAAACAATAAATACCATATGAAGAAAAAATTAGCTATAATGAAAAATCATTTTTCTCTTTAAGTATCTTTATGAAAGGTCACAGGTCTGAATCTAGAAAACAAACTCTTTGCATATATGCGAGGTTGAGTTGCGTACAAGGATTGCCTTCACCCCTATCCTCACTAGTCGGGGTTTAATGGGTAGTGATTTTTTGTTTTAAGTATTTTCATGAGTGTTATGAAATTTTTTGTAATAGGGTCATTCAGGAAAATGTTGATGATTTTATCCCTTGGTAATTACAAATACAAATTCTGACCTTTCAGAAAACTAGAGTTCCTCTCTAGGGAGGTGCACTGGTGTCAAGGAAATATTCTCAATTTTCTGACGTATTTTGCTATCCTAGCCTAAAAAACACTAATCGAATTTAAAAAAAAATTAAAAAAATCCCTTTAGTGTGTGTCTCCCCATTGAAACCAAACATCTTATTTAAAATGCTTTAAGAGAAGGAGCAATCCAGGAATCTCGATCTGTTTTCTTTTTGTTGTTCCTGTTTTCAGGTCTTTATTATGATTTTCTGTATTTCTTGGTTTCTTTCTGTAGGGTATCTTATCCATTGCTCTTGTAGTTCTCTCTTTCTCTTCTCTAATTAAGTTTATTCTTTACTCAAAAATAATTGAAGAAAAGAGAGTGAAAAATCCTTGAATGGTCATAATTTATAATGTATGGTGCTTTATGGCTTATAAGTTTAATGGTTTGTTATTGTTAATTTTTTGAAAAAATTTGAAATCCTTTCTTAGAGTAGTGATCATGTAGGGTGATTTTCTGAAGAGAGAAACTATCTTAATAGTTGCATGCTCTTTTCTTTCTTAGAACAGTGGTTGTGTAGGGGTGGTTTTCCATATATGGTATAAAGTTTGATTTTCTTACCACTGAATTGCATTCTGATAAGTGTATTTTTTTTATTTGTCTATTTGTGTTGGCAGACTACAACAAAGAAGAAAATTACTTCTGCATTTTCTTTTCCCACTGAACTTGATATGCGGCATAGATTGTGTGAGTTGTCTCAGTTTGATTTGGTGTATGACTTGTCAGCTGTACTGATTCACAAGGGAACTGGTGTTAACAGTGGCCATTACATTGCTCACATCAAGGATGAAAACACTGGGCAGTGGTGGGAATTTGACGATGAGAATGTCACTAATATGGGTCGTCATCCATTTGGTGAAGGATCTTCAAATTCTACTTCTAAATCCATTAAGACTGATGCAACTCATTCTGATTGCTCTGAAGCAAGGATAGCTGATAGTAATGGAAATGGTTTAAACGCCACTCAATTACAATCTTCGCTTGTGGAGACATTTTCATCTAGTGATGCATACATGTTGATGTACCATCTTAAACATACAAAAAATGTAGGTGAAAATGGGGTTATAAATTGTGGTGCTAACCATAAAGAAAGAGAGTGTGCTGTAGTTGCTGTGCAAGATGGTGCTTCTCTTCCTTCTCATCTTTGTGTTGAGATTCAAAATTTCAATGCCTCATACCTTGATGCTTGTGAGCAGTACAAGCTTCGCAAAGAATCAGAATTGAATCGTATTAGTGAGAGGAGACAGGAAGTTCGATCTGTTTTAGCTGAAGCTCCTGTTCAACCATTGGAAAAACCATTTTATTGGATATATAGTGATTGGCTTCGCCAGTGGGCTGACAATGTTATTCCAATGTTGGTGCATATTTTTTGTGGTTTATATTGGTCATGAACACTTCAATGGCTTTTTCTTTTTTCTTTTTCATTTTAAAAGAGCATAGCTAAAGAAGGGCCGGCTTGGCTCAGCGGTAAGCTTGCTTGCCGTGGTGTGTCAGGTCTTTTCAGCCTCTTTAGGGGAAAGGCTTCTTTTCCCCAGACACTCACGAAGTGGGTATTTGAACTGGGTCGGCCCTTTTTTTAAAAGAGCATAGCTAAATTCTTTCCTTCTTGCCATAGCTTGAGGGTTCCTCTCTAATTCTGTCAATTATTAGGGTAGGGTTAATTGATGTATTTTATAGGGTGCTTACTTCTTGATACATATGCAGTTCTCTCGACAACACATCTATCCAATGTTCACATGGTAAAGTTCCAGTTTCAAAGGTTACCTCAATGAAGCGATTGTCTGCTAAAGCATGGGATACGTTGTTTTCTAAGGTAACGTTTGTTGGTCTGCTGTTACATGTTTGGATTATTAATTGTCTACTTGAGATATGATGCCATTCATTGATTGTAGAAGTTCTTCACTTTATAGCAATGTATTTATGCTTAATGGTTTTAGTGCGTGTTTAGATTAGCTTATTTTGGGAAAATGATTTTGCTCTTTTTTTTTTTGGTATGCTTTCTGAGAGAGCTGTTTGAAAAAAAAGAAGATAGAAAGATAGTTTCCTGCTTTTTATTTTTTCTCAAACGTGTTTATTTTGTTGCTATTCCATCATAAATAATGTTGAGAAGGTTAAATAAAATTGCTTATGAATGCTAACCTGTTTTGGGAAAGGATAAAAATTCGATAAGGAACTTTCTTCTTTCAGTCTATATTTACATAGTTTGTTGGATAATACTGGTAGGAAAGATGAAAATAAAATTTATCAGATGTAGTGGAGACAAATCTAGTGTTCTATAGATGAAGTTACTTTAGAAGTTTAGGGAGTGGGCTGTTTTGATCACGAAGTTCTACCATGTTTTTTCTGGTGATGTCAGTAGGGAAACTAGAATCATATGGGGGCTTGATGGAATAGAAACATTTTGGCTAATGCTTGTCTTTGTGAAGCAACTGGTTTGAGGTGTTTTGTTTATGTGAGGTGGAGAATGCAGTGTCTGATAAAAATGACTGGAAGTGCATGCTCTACTGAGACATTTAACGCTGATGATTTATTGTGGTTTATTTGTATATCTTAATCAAATTTCTGTTTCTCTATTGCTACTTCAGCTCTACACTGTACTGATATAATATTCATGACATGTTCCTTTATTGGCTTGTGAAATTCAGTATGGTGGGAAGGCAGCACTGTCTCATGATGACCACTGTTGGGATTGTCTGATTCATGGAGCTCGCACAGCGGTGTCAGCTGACACCTATCGAGATAGAAGAGAATCACTGAAGTCACTTGCCCGGGATATTCTGGATGGAAACTGTCTAGATGGAAAGTATTACATATCCAGACCATGGTATGACATTGATAACAAATCTTTTCTCATGACATTCGTGTTGTTACGGAAAGTGGATTGGGAGGGTTGACAATTGTTGTATTTTGGAAATAGTAAATATCTTGACCTACTGTGTTATAGAGAAATCCATAGCCTGTTCTCATTAACTGTAATCTATTTGTTTTTTCTTCACTATACTATTAAAATGGTTTAAAAGCAATGGTTTTAGAACCTTTTATGCGTAGGAGCTTGCTTTTGTAGGTTGCAGCAGTGGTTGAAAAGGAAGGTCCTTGATGCTCCATCTGAAGCTGATACTGGACCAACAGCAGCCATTAGTTGTCCACATGGGCAACTCATGCCTGAGCAAGCTGCTGGTGCTAAGCGGGTGCTTGTTCCTGAGAGTTTTTGGCTCTTCTTATATGAAGATGCTGTTTCTGTAAAATCCGATGATCCTTTGGGTGGCCCAACTTTTCCTTCAGATTCCGGAGAGTGTTCCCAATGCAGTAATGAATTATCTGAAGTAGCATGCTTCGAGGACTCCTTGAGGTTATTTCATTTGTATATTACTATTAATATAGAGCTAATATGACAAATTTTCAGGTGACTTTTGTATTTATGCTGCAGATTAGATAAACAAAAGCAACGTCAGAATCATGAGAAATTATTTGTGGCTAAAAGTATGCCACTCTCTCTGCATTGCAAGTATTTCTTGTTGCCTTCTTCCTGGATTTCGAAATGGAGAAATTACATATACTTCAAGAATTCAGACAAACCTGAAACTTTAGATGGTGTAATTAATTCACTGATGTGTGAGAAGGTACATTGATACTTACCTTTCTATTTTGTCATGTTTTGCATCTTATTACATGCATTTAGTTGCTTTAGTTACTACTTAATATAATCTTGACTGCTGTTTGGTTAAATTTGAGCGTAATTTGTGTTATGAGAAGATTTATTGCTATAAGGTATCCTATCCAATCTGTAGACTTTAGTGGCAGAGATTACTTTTCAACTGATTATATGATTGGATTTGTACATTTGTAACCTTTGCATTCTTTTAATCTAATCCTTAGCCAATTTTCACGATGAATTCTGTCTTTGTTTTGTGTCAGCACTCACAACTTGTTGAAAGACCTCCTGAACTGGTTTTCAGACGCGGTGCTATAATCCAGAGAGAGTCTTCTGTAAGTTGGTTGAAGAAAATAAAATAAAATAAAAAATAATTTTCTTTATATGTCATATATATATCAATGCATGTGAGTTTATGTCATTTTCTTATTTACAGAAAACTAAATTCACCACTTTTCATATGCTTTGAATCCTTTTAAAAGAATTAAACAAGTAAATTATGAGTTCTTGATATCCATTGGCTAATTTGCTTTGTTTCTTCCTCCTTCATTTTCACATATCAATGGGGGTCGTTTTAGTTACTTTTAAGTGTATTCTGTCTCTCAACTTACTTCCATCCATTTTGTGGTTTCTAGGCAGGTGGCTTAACCATCATATCTGAGAATGATTGGAAATCCTTCTGTGAAGAATGGAGTGGTATTGAGAGCAAAGGAATATCTGCAACAATTGATCATATTAATGATTCAGAGAATGTTTTGACTGGATCCAGTGAAGAGATGCAGATATGTGAGGATCAGTTGGGCACGGGGGATAAAATGAATAATGAAAATGGTACTGGACAAATTTTGATTAAGACTTCTCCTGAGGTAATCCAAGACTCCGCCTTATTCTGTTGGCTATGCTATGTTGCTGGCTCCGTTCCTCCTTTTATTGCTCTTAAGTCTTTTAGAAGTTAAATCTTACAGTTATCGCATTACTTACATAGATTGCATTTAAGCTTTGAAAGCCATGTCCTTGGTTTTCTTATGTTTCCTCTGTTAGCTCTTTTCAGCACATGCATAGTACAATAACTTGTCTGAGAAATTTTTGGTGCTGAAATTAATATTGCTGATTATGCATCACATGTTGAAAAATATGATTCTTGTTTTGTGCATCTAACTTGACTAACAAAATATTGTTCTTGAGTTAATAATGTAACTGAAGTTTGAAAGTTATCTGTATTTTATTAGCTAATTAAATATTGTTATCCCCTCTGCTACAGTCTCTCCCACACATTCTATAATCAACTCATCATTACATTTTTGTATTATGTTTTTTTAGTTCATTCTGATATTCTTGTGATAAATTTACTGGAAGCTGTTTTTTTCTTTTATTGGATAATATATTTTAACTTTTATTTGACCTATAATTTTTTTACCTCTCAATCTGCAGGTTTGTGAAAGTTGCATTGGAGAAAGAGAAAGCTGTGAGTTAATGCAGAAACTTAACTATTGCAATGAGGACATATGTGTAATTCTTGTTCGTGGTAAGGAGGTACCTAGATCAATCTTAGAGGCTTCAAAGGGATCCGTTGAAACAGATCGGCGGGTTTCCAAACGCTCCCGGAAGACTAAAAATGGGAGTTCAATAAGTCTAAAAGTTTCTGCTTCAACATCTTTATACCAGCTGAAAATGATGATATGGGAATCCTTTGGGGTAAGCCAAGTCTATGTTGTATGAATTATGAAATGCTTTAGTTCAGTTTACATGTCTGTCTAAGCGAATGTTGAAAATGGCTGAGGAGTTTCCCAAACACTTAGGCTTATATGCAGAATATTATGTACATTGAAAGATTTGTTACAAAAGCATTGTAAAAGCCATTCTTGGGCCCTTCTAGAAAATGGAAGGGTGGAAAATTGGGATGGGAATGAAAAGTCTAAAGGGATAGAAAATTTATGATTTCCACTCATAGTTGTTTGGTAAAGGGTGGAAAATCATTTTCAACTCACTTTCATGCTAAATTAAAGGGCAAAATTTGTGGGATCGAGTATAAATTAGTTGTACTTTAACCATCATAATTTTTTTATTGTGTGAAGTAACTCATGTTCTAATTCTTCCATTCAAATAAGCTCCCTAAACTATGAAGCACCGACACTTCAAAAATCCTTACGTATCGTGTCCGACACTTCCCGACACTTCGGACCATTCATCCAACACGCGTTTAGAAATTTTTAAAGGTTGTGTGAGTTTTTAGTTCTAACTATTCTATTTGCTGGATTATCATTACTATTTTATTGAGTTTAATATAAATATTTGTGATATCTTATATTTCTTTGCAAAATTTATGAATATTATAAGTTTAGATTCATTTTTTTGTTAAATTATTGAATATTAAATACAATATACACTACGTAAAATAAAAATATTATTTAATATCAAAACGTGTCCTAACGTGTCGAAATCTAATATTTTTTATAATTAACGTGTCGGAGTGTCGTGTCGTATCGTGTCACGTGTCCCGTGTCAGTATCGGTGCTACATAGTCCCTAAATATATAGTATAAGATGACCCAAAAAACAAATGACAGAATGAAATGGGTGAACATGTTGGTCGCTTTTCACTTTTGTCATAAGAGAACATCAGTGAGCTAGGCGTTATCTTCATAGGTTATAATTATACAACAACGAATGACAGAATGTAGGTGGTTGCCTTCACTTTTATCATACAGAATTGTTTTAAGTTAGCAAGACGCTATATTCGGCATTAATAATAATCAGAGAATTGCTATAATAGATTGCACAGCTTCATAATGTTTAAATTTTTGTTCTTGAATCTTATCAATGATGACTGTCCTCCCAGGTTGTGAAAGAAAACCAGATTCTACAGAAAGGTGACCGGACAATTGATATTGATGATGAATGTACTACCCTTGCGGATGTAAACATATTTGCAGGAGATCAAATTATAGTGAGGGACTCTGAGATCCATGAAAATCGAGATATTGCTGGTAAGTTATTTGATAGTGCCAAAGTGGTTGTGTGGTTCATCACTTGATAATGTTGTTTGCATTAGGCGATATAGGAACATACATATTATATTTTATATCCTCCCCAAGTGGAAGTTTAGGATAATGAAAGTCAGAAACGGATTATATTCATCTTTTGCAGATGAGCTATGCGATGAAAGAATGGATCTGCAGCATACTGAGGAAGGATTCCGTGGAACACTTCTGACAGCAAACGTTTCATCCCAGGTTGTTTAAGAACTGCTCTTTCAGTAGCTGATATATGTATCTCTGTAGCATCTTTTTGTTGTTGTATATATATCTAAAGAAAAATCGGTTGAATGAAGAAAGAAATAGTTCGGTACAATGCAACCATGTAAATCGATGATCCTGGTGCTTTCCTATTGTTGAACGCTATTTGTCCTCTTAAGCCAAGATTAAGGCAAATTTTGGAATGTATCTCTTTACTAATTACTAGTGGAACTGGCATTCACGTGCGCATATATGGGTAATTGAAAGATAAATTTAAAGTCAAGAATGAGGTGGTAAACATCCGTAAAACAATTTGAGAAAAAAAAGATATCATATTTCTATATTAAGGGAACATTGTGAGAACAAAACATCATATACTTATTTGTTAAGAGCATTTCTCATTTATCATATATGAGGTCTTTTTGACCCTTATAACCCTTTATTAATAATTAATTATCATATTGCCCTTGATTAGAAACTATTTCGAAAAATTAACCCTTCCAAAAAACATAACATCAATCTGTCTCTGTTTGACCGTTGACCACCAAACCTATCCGGGTATACCCCTCCCTATCCGGGTATTTTTTTTTGAAAATTTATGCCTACCCGGGTAAGGAGGGGTGTACCAGGGTATATTTCTTGACATATGAGAATTTGCTTGAATTATTTACCCGGGTACGGAGGGGTGTACTTGGGTAAATCTAGTTTGACTGCAATTTACAATACAAGAGGATGGTGATTTTGATTCCTACCTGAATGGTTCATCTCCAATGTGTTTTTCTATCCCATTCATATCACTGTAAAGCACATGACTTAGCACCTTAGGTTTTTTTATGCCAAACATGTCTGCAAGTTTTTTGTACAGTTCATTGTAAGACCCAAGCAATGAGAGGTCTAGTGTCTGACCTACATCTTCTGATTCCATAAAAACTTTACATTGTCCTGTCTCCGAACTAGCATCCTTATAATTATGGAACCTCTCACAAGAAGAGCGTTCTAGTAGGCCTTGTTGATGAAGAGCTGAACCTGAACCATCCGAAAAAATAGTCATTTTATCAGCATTTCCATCAGATGAAGTATTTCCATTAAGAACTGGGGTTACTGCATCAGCAGAGGTGTTCATAGACATCCGCTGCTTGGTGAGAATTGTTTGGCCAAAAAGCACAAGCTGGGGAGCCTTAACATCATTCAGTTTTTCTGAAGACTAAGGAGAACTTGACATGGATAGTAGGCAAGAGATGTCTTCAGTTGTGTTGGGCTTTTGTAATGCTGGGTTATTGGAGACCCTCATTGGTGTAGCAGTGTGATCAAGTGGCTGAAATCTGGGAAACCAATCTGTAATAGACCTGAGTGTAGTTTATTGAAGTGCAGATCCAATACGGATATACCATAATGAGCATGCTTGGCTCCCTGCATACCATAATGAGCAATCCCGTCAGAGATAAATCTGGTCCAGATTTATCCGGGTATACTCCTCCTTACCCGGGTAAATAATTCAAACAATTTCTAAAATGTCAAGAAATATACCCGGGTACACTCCTCCTTACCCGAGTAGACATAAATTTTCAAAAAAATATCCAGGTAAGGAGGGGTGTACCCGGGTAGGCTTGGTGGTCAACGGTCAAACAGGGGCAGATTGATGTTATGTTTTTTTGGAAGGGTTAATTTTTTGAAATAGTTTCTAATCAAGGGTAATATGGTAATTAATTATTAGTAAAGAATTATAAGGGTCAAAAAGCCCATATATGAGCTATATATCAGGGAAAACTATAATTTAAGTTGTCAAAAGATTTTTCATTCAGAAAAAGTTCGCTAGTCCAAATTTTGTGGTTAATCTAATTATTTTTGGACGATACCTTGAAAGTAGTTTTCAACGTGAGTTATTTATAATTTTCTACCTTTGAAGCATAGTTATCTTCCTCTTTCTCAAATAATCAACGCCAACTATAAGAGATTATCGTGCCTAATATGCTATCTATATGTAAATTACCCAGTCTTCTTTCTCTTTCATAGAATATACACTTCTCCAACATGCTCCTGTACATAATATAATATACAATGGTACGCTATTTCTTTGGTACATATTTGGTTTTATAAACAGCACAGCAGTTTAATCGTTCCTCTCTTTTTTCTCTCTTTTCTTAAGTCTTGAGGAGTTATTGTTGCGTAAAAAGAAATAATTGTATTAATGATGAGGTTTCATTAAAATTTCTCTCACATTGCGTTTAATATGAAGGAAAATTTGAAAATACAAATAATTGAGTATAATATTTAATAAATCCCACAAATTAAAAATTATTTGATAGAGAGTCAATCCTACTACTTACAGATTTAAATAAATCCTATTTGTTTACCAAAACAATAACAGAAAAATATTTCTGCAGTTACTGCAGATAAGTTATCTGCATTTATTCCTAAAATGACGTCGTTTTGGTGCTGAAATATTAAAAAATTATAATTATAAAGACTATTATAACTTTAAAATAAATTAAAATTACAAAAATATCTTGATTTCTGCGTAAAACGACGTCATTTTAGGCTCAATGGAGATAATTTATATGCATTAATTGTAAGAAAAAAACGAACCCAAAAAATAATAATAAATAAACCCTATTTACGAAATACAATATATTTTTTCTTCTGAAATCAATCCTACAAACATACTTTTTTTTTTTTTTTTTTGATAAACTACAAACATACTTTTTCCCTAAACATTCACTAGTCAAGATAGAATGCCAACTTGCTAAAAATATAAAAGTGAAAGACAAAAGTAGGTTACAGGTATACAAGGAAATAAGTGATCGACAGATAATAAAACGGGATTGATGGAATGACGGTTATGCGTCGGAGATATGGTCATTCTGTCTTAACGTTGCCTAGATTAAGTAATCAAAGGCAGTTAAAGTAAAGCAGTGAACATGAGATCTTCCAAACTGGGATTGGCAGCAATGGCTAGAAACGTGCTATAGTTAAATAAAAATAAATAAAAAATAAAAATCAATAATAATAAAAAAGAAAGAAGGCAGCGAACTTGGGCTAAGAACTCTATCACCTCAAGTACTCTTAGGTCTTGTCATTAACTATCAACAGAAATATTACTTGATAGAAAGTCCTCTCTAGATTTAAAGAGAAAATCTAGATTACATCGATTTTGAAGTAAAAATCATATTCAATTCTTTTGATTTGAATATTTAATCATCTATTTAGTTTGGATTTTTTTTTAAATCCGACCTAACTTTGTTGGATTAAATCGGTTTTCGATTTTTCAAAAAACTTAAAATTTCAGTCATACAAATTACTAGCTATGTCAAAATAAAGTCATTCAAAATTACAAAGCACTGAAAAATTCAAGTCTTAAAGCTTTTAAAATAGACTAATAGACAATAAAAAACTAAAACAAGATAGTTTGATATCAATAACATTCAAGATTCCAAGTCTACAAAACAACAAGATTCCAAGTCATTACCTTTCGAAAATAATAAATACATAATACATTGGATTGATTAGGATTGAATCTATTTTTACCAGCCAAACAAAAAACCGATCCAATTCAATTAAAAAAATGCAGTTCTTTTTCTGTTTTTGATTTTTTGATTCAATCACCACAGTTTAAATTGGTTGATGAACACCCCTACGAGAAACTATCCTACAAATGATTTAAGTTGGTTTAGAATTGGATGTGTCCTTCTTAGCTAATCTTCGATTTTTTTTTAAAAAAAAAGATTATTCTTAGAGCTTTGTAGGGTTGTTAAAAGGGTTTTATTAGTCTCCTTTCACATAAGATAGTTATCTTCTGTTGTATAGAGAAAATAGATGGGTCTTACCATTACAAAAAAAAAGGTGAGTGCGAAAATCGAAGTGAGAGAATATGATATAAGTTATCTCATGTGAAAGAAGAGTACTATTTCCCTTGTTAAAAACCCATTCAATTTTTCACCAAAAAAAAAAAACCCATTCAATTTACAATTTCCTTTAGCTCTAATGATTCATCTGTTAGGAATAAAAGGATTATGGTCACTCACTTTTGACCAATCAAAACCGCTCCTCACAATTTCGAATTTGGGAAACAGCATTAATGAGGAGTAATTTTTTTATAAAATAAAATATCAAAACATTTATTTTAAGACTGAGTAATGTGGAACGTTGACCTGGAACCCAAATTGCTTAAACTAATCCTTGAGACTGAGTTTTCGAGTAAAACCCCATGAGGCCATCCTACTAAGAGTGTGAAGTGCTCTTGTTGTCGAGTCTCATGCCGCAAAAAGAAAACAAAACACAATCCAAAAATACTCATTTGAAAATATCAGTTCCACTTTTACAAATACACAAGCAAGAGTGAACGTTAAGTAGTAAATGCGCATTCTCAATGACTCTTTCTTTCACTTTAAAGAAAATCGTGGTATTTAACTCTCTTGGAATAATCACTACGACTTTATGTGAGCATCTGATTATAAGGTATGAGATTTAAGTCTTACATTAGTTATATGGGTTTATATAGATTTTAGGCTCTCCTATCTCTTGAGCTAGCTTTTAGGGTGAGATTCTCCCAAAATTCTTATCAATTGATATCAGAGCCTTTCATTATATCTCCTGGTTGTAATTGTGCAGCACGGGTAGTGGCACTGGCATTACGACTTGAATCCCACATTGGTTATATGAATAACTAATGTGATATTTATATCAACTTTGGACTCTAATGCCTCAGCTAACTTTTGGGGTGAGGTCCTGCCAAGTTTCTTATCAGTATCTCTCTCATGACCTTTATCTCCCCGTTCTTCCTCCTCTTTATCCTCTTTTCTACCAGGGGGTCTTCACCATTTTCACGCTTTCCATATCTAAAATCACCATCCTTCCTATTGTGTTTTCTTTCTATACGATTTTCATCTATCACATGCTTCCCTTCCCCACGATTGTCCTCATCCCTTGTGTGTTGTCTTCTATCCCCACGACACGACTGTCCTCATCCCTTGAGTATTTTCTTTCCCCACGATTGTCGTCATCCCTTGTATGCTTTATTTCCAAATGGTTATAATCATCCCTTAACTGCTTTCTTTTCCCATGATCATCTTCATCCCCTCTGTGCTTTCTTCCTGTATCATCATCCTCATCCCTTCCACGCTTCCTTTTTTCACGGTCAACCTTGTCCAGCCCATGCTTTCGCTCCCCCTATGATTGTCATTGCCATCATAGCTTCTATGCCTTCTAGCTTTGTGATCCATACCAGCCTGATCATCCCTGTTATAATTTCTGCTGCTCTGCTCATAAGTTTCATCATGACACCTTCGAAGCCTGGCTAACTTAGAACAATCATAGAATAAGCATCTCTTTCTCTATCATCCTTGTGCAGGAACATACTAAATTTGGATTCGGACTCAATTTTCCAGACTTTCTATCATTTTCATCACGCTTAGCCACCCTAGATCCACTTTCTTTTGTTAAAACATGCCCAGTTTTTCTTCTCTCTTATCCGTGAAAACTAGAACTGCTGTCTGAGTCATTGTTACTCCCACTGTCATTAGTTGAAGATGAAGAATATGGCCCCTTTCAACATATATGTCTTGTCCTGAAGCAGGTTTACCATGGTCTCTAACAGAGTTCTCACCATTAGAACCATGCCTCGTGTACTTCTTTTTCTCAAGTCTACTATCATATTTCTCCTCCTCACTATCAGCATCAGATTCCTCCTTGGAATCATAAGGTTTTCTCATCTTTGTATGTTGTTTCCGTTCTTGAGTTCTACATTTGGAGAAGTTTTTACGATAATCAGAATCATCATCTGAGTCATGCCTCTTAAGAGATTTTTTTTGTAGTTGTTATTTTCTTGTTCTTGTTTTGTTGAGATCCTTCAAATTTTTTATTTTTTTTTGTCACATTTTTATATTTTAAGTTTTATATTTGTGAAATACAATTTAATGTATCACTTAGATATGCTTTTACACAGTAGCAATGTAGCCCTTTGAAGGGTCAATAGCTACTCATCCCTATTTGAGATTAATAAGTATGGGTATAACTTAACTCATTAATGATGGCACCCCACCATGCACTCCATGACCAACCCAAGAGTGCTATCAAAACCAATTATTGATTGATTTGGGTGTACCAATTATTTGAAAATGATGGTTGATATTTGAATTTGTAGGCTACGTAAACCTATGTTATGGACCAAAAGACTAACCCACTCTTGGTTGGTAACCTAAACCTATATTATGGACCAAAAAACTAACCCAGTCTTGGTTGGTAACCTAATCAATACTCAAATAAGCTTACGATTGAAGGGGAATTAATAAGCATAAGACTCACACATAAGGAGTAGATTGTTGGAAAATCAAATATATGTAAGTAATAAAAAATCTCACATCAAAAAGAATAAGCTAAATATGGTATATATAAATAAAAAAATTCAAACCCAATATATTAAGATTTTGAATTAAAAGATAATATCGAACTCATTTAATATGACTGATAGAACTTAATTTAATCAAAGTGTTATTCCACATAATTTAATCAAAACCAATCGAACCAACAATTCTAAGATTCATTCCTCCCCGCCCCCTAGGTACTTTTGCTATTATTGTACAATAAAAAACATGTATTAGTTTTTTGGATAAGTTATTCTACCTACCATTTTTTTTGCCTACCTTTGCCTACCACTCTCCAATATCGTTAGATCAGAATCTCAATAGGAGAGAAATAATAAACATAGTTGAGATTCTAATCCAATAGTGTTGGAGAGTGGTAGGCAAAGATAGGCAAAAAAAAATAATAGATAGAATAACCTACCCTTAGTTTTTTATCACCTCATCATGCCATATAAAGTTCTTTCTTGACGTGATTGGACCCAAACATCCTATTCACACAAATAACTACATCCATGTTTTATCCCTAAACTTAATAAACCACTAACGCTGAAACAGACAAAAAAAACAAATATCTCACCAAAATCCTCGATGTATATGAATGCTACAAATTAATTACATCAAATGGATGCATTTCAGAGAATAATGGCAATTATCTTATTGTACAACATGATTTCCTATAATGAATTGAAATGAAAAGATCCACCAAGAGGCTAGCACCAAAAAAGTTGGTATTAAGCTGTCCTTAAACTCACTCTGGGTTCAAGTACATTTGCTTTACACTCACTCTGGCCTGCAGCATTATAAACTCAGTACTGTGACAAATATTCCAGAAAATACATGGCACTAAAGCCCAACCCAGTACGAGCGCCCATTACTGTTGTGAATTGGAGACGAAGAGGGAGATGCAACGCACCACTCATACCAAACCTGTTTCAGATTTCATATAGAAATAGAAATCAATAACATTAAATGGAAACATAGATGACGGCATCAATACAAAAATGAACAAATGCCAAAGTAGCAAGTGATACAAAATCAACCTTTGAAGGACCACAACAGCGCCAGAAATGCACTTCAAGTTTAGAACCAGGATCCACACAAATAGGCGTCCTTAGTGGGAAAAATATTGCAAACCTGCAGATACAGGCGAACAGAATGGAGGGTTTGAGAAATTGACTTTTATTCCTTAATCTTTACCATTTCAAAAGGGTCACGAAAAAAAGATACAAGACTATTACTTCACCGTTTTCATTTTGAAAAGAATTTTATTGGCAGTGAAAAAACAACAGCACAAAACATGGTGTTAGGCATCATAGCAATATAGGGTAGAACACGAAAAAATTATATATAATTAATCCCTGAAATCTCAAGGAACACACGAAACATCTATATCCATCTAAGAGAGTAGTCTTTAATAATAATCTTGCAAAATAATATATAGAAGCTATAAATGCTAGAAGTTTTTGCATTTTATGATTTTCTTTAAAAAAAATGCAAACTAATAGATTACCACCTTCAAAAAGATCACCTTTCACAAAAAATACCAAATTATTCAAACAGCAAATACAAACACCACACATGACACTGAATAAATAGAGACATAAATTCAAGTGACATGCAATAGATCATATGTAACGAATCAAAAAAGATCCAAACTTAACATTTCCTTGGTTCATTCATTTTCCCAAAATTTATCCTCCAATTGGCAAACATATACAATATAAGCTGCGATTTGGTGAGTATGGTACGAGAGGAATGACAGATTTTAAGGATAAACTTCTGTCGTTCCCTTTTTTATGGTATGAAATGGTCTCCTCATGTTTTTGGTGCTCCACAACCAAGTACGGAGGGGGCCTTTTGGCATCTTATCTTATATAATAGATGATTGACAAGCTTTGCTTGCTTGGTGCCTGTTTGGCATGTCTTGTTTTTAACTTCTCTTCTCTTTAAATGCAGAAGCTTAACTAAACATAATTTTGTAAAAGCTCTTATTTTAGAAAGAGTTTTTTTTATAATGAAGAAAAAAAGTTAAAAGCTAAAAGCTCATCAGGAAAAGCTAATTTTTAAGATGTATGCTAGTTTTTTGAAATCCTCATATTTATTTTACAATTTTAACCTTATTCTAAACTTGTATTTATAAGTTTTATCATTTACCTTAATAATTTATCCTAATAACAAACTATTTCACCTTCTCTCCTTCAAAAACCATTAGAGAAGCTTTATATAATTACAAAACAGCTTTTAACTTTATTTTTTAAGCTCTTTTTTTTTGGATAAACCATAGATATCCTCCATGGGAGGCAATTCTGTTTGGGACAGGTCCAAGATTAAGACTTTAAATCCCTCCTAAAAATGGTACTGGGAAAGATCGAACACATGCTCTCACCCCCACCTGCTCAGCTCCCATGCGCCAACTGAGCTACCATCATTTGGTAGCTCTTTTCTAGGTTGTGAGTAACGGCCGGTAGCGCCTCTAAACCGCTACATTAGCGGGTAGCGGCGGCCAGCCACTACAAATGCGACGCTGGCTGGTAGCGAAAGGTAGCAGCATAGCATAGGGGCAATACCGCTATCCGCTACACCCCTATACCATTAGTTCAAGTGAAGATGAAAGTGAGGGAGAAGATTTGTTGGAATTTGATGGAGAATCTGAAGATGATGATTTTCTTCATTAGTTCACTTCCTGTATTTGACTATTTGACAATTTCATTGTTCATTTGTGTTTAATTTTGGATCATTCATTTATATTCCTTGTATTTAATATTGGTTGTGGAAATATGTGTTTGATTTTGTGTGACTTCTTATGTTTGAGCATTTATATTTGTGAAGTATTAGACTTTTAGTATAATATATGTGGAATTA
Organism: Gastrolobium villosum; assembly: GCA_032173675.1. NCBI lineage: Eukaryota > Viridiplantae > Streptophyta > Magnoliopsida > Fabales > Fabaceae > Gastrolobium > Gastrolobium villosum. The sequence goes on along the minus strand of JAVKPL010005716.1, from coordinate 39,989 downwards.
ATATTTCACCATAGCGGCAATACCGCTACCAGCTACACTGCTATACAATTTTTGGGGTCGGCTGCTACCGGCCGCTAACTGCTACTAACAAGTATGCTCTTTTTTAACTTTAGCTTAAAATTAGTTTTTAGCTTGTCTACTTTGGTTTTTCGCCTGATACTGTACTCTATCTTTTGCTATTCCAATAAAATTACTTCTCTTATCACCAAAATGACATAAAATAAACAGGGAAAAAAACTCAATACCAACTGAACATGTTTGGCGTGGCTGTCGAAGGTTCAATTCCAAGATGCACATCCTTGTAAAGAGTTGCATCAAAATAGCCAGCAAATCCTATGATCAAGGAGTACAAAAGGTCAGTATCAAACAAATAAATATGGCATAGGGGCTGAGGGAATTGGGCACTACTGCTAAATCTAACAGATGACTTGCACTAACACAACACGGAGAAGCTAATATAAATGATGTAAAATGTTATTATGAAGCAATACCAACATCCTAAAAAACTACATAACAAGACTGCCTCGACCCCTATAAACCAAGCAAGATGTTTATCAAACAATTCAGTATACTAATTATAGTACCAGATGTATTCTCATTTCACAACACATTGCACACTGTACCAAGACAGGCAATTAGCAGAGACATTCTCCACAATCATAGAGTGAATTACACACAGTTTATCTTGGGAAACAGCAACATAAGTTTCAAGCATGAAACCTAATAGACATTGTAAACGTTCCAAACCTTTAATCATTGTCACTTATTTCCATTTTGAACTGCCCCACAACTAGAAATGCCTGTATCTGAAAAATATCAAGTGTTTCACTTTTACCTTCCTAATTTATCCTCTCGATTGAAAATCAAATATGCTTCTAACAATCTAATAGCAGCAATGAGTATACCTCTGGAACCTACCCCTCTCTGGCATTCATTAATCAGTAGTACGGTTTATAGATCAAAATGGGTGGGATTCCAGCACTGCAATTAAAGCCTCTCATTTTAGCTCTAAGAAATTTATCTGTCAATTTAGTTCTCTACATGATTCTATACACAATATTTTTATTGACCAAGATTATGCTTTTTGACTTTTTCATGGAACTTCCAATTTTCCATAACCTTAAAGACAGGTAACTTTCTGAATTGTAGTCCCTGACTGCTCGACTCTATTCTTTTCTTTATCCAAATTAAAGGATTTGCCACCTTGATCTTTCTGTTTTGAATAGGCCTGGACCAATGTTTGACAATTAGCTTTTCTGGTTTTAGCAGAAGAAGCAAAATTTCTGTGGTCCTCAAACACTAGTACATTTGCTTGAGGTGGAACACTCGTATTCTTTTAATGAGGCTGCTTTAGCACAACACAGGATTTGAGATAACATAAGGCATTGAGCGACTATTTGGTGTTAAACAAGCACATCCACTTTTTATTTGGGTTTCAAAATAACAGAGGGGTTGAGGGATTGGGCAGTGCAGCTTTGTTCCATTGAATCTCTTTGTTTTTCTTCATTGTTTTTTGTTATATTCTTTTGTTCACCAACATTCCTTATCCTCCCTTCTCTTTGCAATTTTTCTCTTCTTCTTAAAAAAAAAAAAAAAAAAGGGCCGACCCAGTTCAAATACCCACTTCGTGAGTGTCTGGGGAAAGGAATACTCTAGGCAGTCTTTCCCCTGCTTTTTGCAAAGAGACTGATTCGAACCCGCGACCTGACACGCCACGGCAAGCAAGCTTACCGCTGAGCCAAGCCGGCCCTTCTTAAAGAATATCATTTTTTATCCAAAATATATATATATATATATACAAAGAGCCAAGATTCCTTATCACTCTATTCATGATTGAAAATTAGTAGTCCTGTAATGGAGAACCACCAGCGATTTCAAAGGCTTTTTCAAAGATATCATTTCCTGATACATTGCCATGACTTCATCCTATTAATGACAAAACAGCCCACCACACACACAGTAACAATTTGCATGATACAAGTAAAATCAAATATATAATGGATAAATCATATTTTCTCAATACGAACAGATACACACCACATACCATGTACCATTGCCGACCCAGTGTCATTAGGTATTGCAAAATGCAACTTTTTATACCGCTGATTCCTTTCTTCATCAGAGTTTTTTGGATGAGTAAACGTAAAAACCTATGCAGATCAAATCAACAAATGAGCAGAAAGTTAATTGATCTAAAATTAATGAGGCAGAAACAACAATCAAAACGTATAGCAAAATTGGAAACAAGCCATGAAATTCAAACAGCATGGAGACCAAGATCAGTGAATAGATCAAAATAGAAGAAAAAAACTAAACTACATGAGAAGTGACTCACGGGTTGACATGGTGCAAGGCGGGCTGCATTGTGTATTTTCACGACATAAGCAGTTTCGAAATGTGCAAGGTCTTTATGTGCCTTAACCTGAAATAGAAACACAACCAAGTAATATGATGTATTAAATTTATAAATGTAAATCTGACATGGGAAGTACAAGAGATTTACATCATTATATAACTTTGAAGCTGTCATTGGTTGTAGGAAACTTGTGTACCTGAAAGTCAGTGATCCACAATGGTTAACAGAATAATTAGATGAATAAAACAAGAAATCAAATTTAAAATACATAAATTATTCATCTATGGCTCCCGAGAATCACTCATTTTTTACCAAAATATAGAAGTGAGACTCCATGGCTATAATCACCATGTCAAAATTTTATGCTCTTGATGCTGTCTATCAGACGTTGAAGGTAATAGTTAAATTTCTTTCTGATTTATAAAACTCAACAAATTCATGACAGTGCAATATCATTCCAAAAAGAAAATAGAAACAGGAAACTCAAACACTAACCTAAATGGTTTGTCCAGTAACTGTAATATCAGGGGTTATATATACAAATAGTGTACACCAAGAAGAAAGCATGTGTGAGAGAAACCAGAGTTGAAAAAATTAGTACAATGTTTAGCAAAAATAAATTTCAAAATTTACGTTGAGTAAAAGACCCAGGAATTCCTGCGTAACTCTACAAAGCAAGTAACTTGTACTCAATCACCCAATTTTCATAAATTAGTGGGACTTAACATGGGGTACATTAAAATTACACAACCCTTAAAAAAAAAAAAAAAAAAAAACCCTAACAAAGATATATCTGCAACATATGGAGTGAAAGGAAATTACATACGAAGAAGGTATTGAAATTCCATTATGTTTTAGAAACCTCTGGGCTCCATCAAGGCACTCAGGGGACAGTTCATTGTCACCAAAAGAACCTAGCAACTCACTAACCTAAATTCAAGACAACAGCAATCAGACACTCAAGAGTATAAACCACAAAAGTTAAATAATTTACTAAGAGAGCTCGGGAATATACCAATATGTCAGCTTTTTCAGGGGCAACCCAGTAACGCATATCACATGAAACTACGGTAACAGTATCCTCCCATCCCTCTAACTTAATTAATGCCTGCTCCAACAAGTAAGTGTCATGTCTAAATGGAAGGACAATAGTAACATTAAAAGAAACAAACCATGGTCCAAAAATTACATAATATTTTCATACAGGAAATTCTCTAAACTAATGGGCAGAAAAAGAGAATCAATTTATATATGGACTGAAACAAAATAAAAAACAATTAGAAGACCTTCATAAAAAAAAAAATCAAGAACAGGAATCCCCACTCTCAAGAACTAAAGCTAAAAACAATCTTACACAGATAAAAGAATTAACACAAAAATAAATGTTTTTTCAGACTGAAGGCACTGGAATAACAGCTCATTGTACTAATTCAGTGTTATTCCCAACTTACTCACATCCATATAGGCATACGGACATAGACGTTAAAAATACATTTATCAAACAAAATAAAGTGCAAAACAAAGAGTTTTGGCACACATTCAAGCATGTAAAAACTGGTTCAATATATACAATACTTAATAAAGTTTAGGCAATATATTAGGATTCAGCAAATACTTTACTACAAAAATAACAATAAATATCACATAAATTCATGAAATCACCATAATCCAAAACTAACATGAAGAGTAACAACTGCATTTGGATTTTTTTCGACGGCATAAACTTTTAGCTTCCGACCAGTTTCTTCGGCAGCCTACATATGAAATGACAAAAGTCATTCTTAAGAAAACATTATACCCAAATCTGCAATTTTAAAGAATGTGATTTTAAGACATACAAAAATTTATCAATACAAGGTACAAAATCAAACCTCTAATGATGCCCGCACAAGAGGCCCACGACCTGCTCCAACAACCATCAGTACCTAGTCACAGGAGCAAAAATAAATAACCTCCACTGTGCTGCACAGCATCCACAGTGATGCTGTTTATCACACATAAAAATAGCAATTAAAAAAGAGATGCACTTAAAATAAAACTTGAGATAAAATTCTCACAGTGGTTGTAACAGATGCCTCTTCGTCAGGAACCCTGTCCAGCAATGCTTTACTAACTGCTCTCAGGTACTGTCAAAAGGGAAGTCAATAATTAAATTACAAGTACATATCTAAGTAACCAAAGCTACAAGTGCCACAAGGCACAATCTTGAGCTTCAAAAAAAAAAGATGGCAAGTACTAAGGCCATTTTCTCTAATGTTTTTTGAGCAAGCAAGCATTCCAGAACACTAACATGTTTCTAATCTTATGCCCCACCAAATACAACAATGTTGTATATCAAACCATGCATAATTTGAGGCTTTAATTATATATACCTTTATTTACAGGAACCCCGATAATCTAATCATTATTTAAAAATGACAATATACAGTACCATCCAGATCAACCCGACATATTAAAATAAAAATCAGACAACATTGATTGAAGAATGGGGGTGGCTAGCTCATAAAGTCCGCAGAAATCTTATAACTACTGGACTTCATTCTTTAATACGGACACCAGGAAATTCAATTGCTAAAGAGACCCACGCACTAGACATACTGACTCACAAATTTCAACTTCAACAGTTTCATAAATAACATATGGTGAACCTGCCGAGAGAAAACGTATACATAAAAGGATGGGTGAAATTGAGAATAATGTGCATGCATTGCAATACCTGAACGTATTTCACTGCATCTTTCTCAAAAGTCTCATAAGTCTGAGCCTCTAAATTATCCATCAGAGGCTGCACAAAATATTTGTAAGAACTTCAAAATTATATATCTGAAAGTGCAGAGTAATCAGGCAGTAACATAGAAGGCAACAACTGAGTAAAAGAAGCAGGACAAAGAATTCTTACTTGCAAGGGAGACTGTAAAAAATCCCTGTAACCAAGCTGGAATAAGACGCTGAGAGGGTCAACAGGAAGATAATAGCAGATAATGCTATCCTATATATTCAACACATGTAAAGATAGATACCTCAAAACGTTCTTGCTCGGGAAGAGGATCCATTTTTTGGTATAGATATCCAACATAGTCCAGATATGACCGCAAGGGATGTCTTTGTGAATCTAATGCGCAAAAAACTCACTATAAACAGAAGACCTTGGCCAAGGGCAAAATAGTTGAAGAAACAGCAGAACACCGAATATCACAACTTTCACATTACATACATGAAGGCACAAGCTCTTTCACATGGGTACACACACAGAGACATGAAGAAGATATATGCCCAAGTTATATTAGTAAACTATAGTTCTTGTTACCTAAATGCAGGCTAAACAAAAATTAGCTCATAATTAGTAAAGCTTCTAAAAACTACTTTAAAATGAAGAATAACATATTTTTACTACTTAGAGAATAATATCCAAAATCAAGATAACAAATATATGAACGAATAATAAGAACTTACCCGAAATAGAATGATTATTAAAAGCATCTGCATCCACACATGCTTTTGGATGAACTGATTTTCCAGATATAATGATCTACACAGATGTTTCAAACAAATTCAGCAGTTAGTACCTTTTGAAGGAAAACAAAGCTACTTGAACCAGAATCCCAATTCCTCTGATCAACCAAGCAGTAAAGCAGTATCCAGATAAAAGATAAATGAGATACTAGAATCATAAGAAAGCAAGGTTGTTTACAGTAGAATTAACTGTCCAACCAGTTTTCCATCCACAATGAATATTTACAACTTAAAGAATACAAGATTCAAAGAATTTGAATAGTTTACCTGCATAGAATGGTTAAAAAAACTAGTAATTAGCTTCTGGTGGCGCTTGGAGAGGCACGGATAACCACGAGCATTAGTTAAAAAGGACTGGCAAATATAAAATCAAAAGCACAAGATGTCCTTACATCAGTATGACTTTAGAGAAGAATAAGCATACCACACTTGATATTTGAAAAATGTATTATAAACCACAAGATGTCCTTACATCAGTATTTATCATAGCTGCTCTAACAGGCTCCCCAAACCAACGTACAAGGGAATTTGCTGAAGGCAGAGTACTCCTAATGAACAAGATTCCAAGAACAGTCATCATGATTCAGGATATCCATAATGAATAGGTGCAAATATAAGATGGGTTTAGGAATAAAAATCATGGCACAAAAAAGCAAGATAAGAGTATAAAATATAATGGGTCAAAGGACTGAGGAGTAACATACTTACAGAATATCAAGTGCAATTGACAGCTGACTATGATGCTCACATAGCAGGCGAAATGAATTCCATGTTTCCCAGGAGTCAACCTAAAAATCAAGATTAGAAAGTTCTGAAAATAAATTTGGCGTCCTAAATTTTCATGTCTACAAGAAACTTTAATTTTCATGACCAGTAGTCGACCCCTCAATAATTTGATCCTCAACAAAGATGTCATTAAAGAATTAAAAAAATATATAGAGAACACCATATAAATATCCAATGTCATGTCTTAATGAACAGCAGCTTTTACTTAAGTCACTTAAAAATAGCAACTGTCATTCTATTAAGAATAAAAAATAATTAGGATAAACTCTTATTTTCATGACCAATAGTCTACCCCTCAATAATTTGATCCTTAGCAAAGATATGTCCATAAAAGAATAAAAAAAGAAATAGAGAACACCATATAAATCTCCAATGTCATGTCTGAATGAACATAAGTTCAAAAGTTCACTATTCAGCAGCTTTGACTTGACAATAGCAACTGTCATTTCATTAAGAATAAAAAATAAATAGGATAAAGTTGTCAAACTCAAGTTTAGATAAATGTGAAGAACCCTATTAAACTCAAATCATGAACTTTTCAGAGTTCGCATACTTCAAATATAATATTTAAAAAATCTATCATAGTACCCCAAACATGAAGCAAGCAAAATTAACCATGTAAAAAAAAGTTAAATAACTCAATACATTACCCACCAGTTATATTTAGACTAAGGGTTTATCATCTATCATTTAACATGACCACAAAAATTTTCCTACACACACATTTTGTGGGGCCCGCAGCAAAAAAAAAAAAAAAAAAATTCTGGCACGCAAAACGAATCTCGATAACATAACACAATCACTTTTCCTACAACATAACTCTTATAAAACCCTTATACTAAACTATCAATTACATTATTTTGTAGCTTAACAAAACAGAACAAAAGTAGTAATGATCACATAAAGTGAGCTTTATAACATAGTACATATTACAAAATATAGGCTATTCAACCCAAGTATACAACAACATCAAGCAAAATTTTGCATTTTGAGGCCATTTCTGTTAGAGCTTACTTGAACTCGTACAAGTTTGACAAAGAGAGAGCTTAAATGTGATTTAACTCATTCTTGTGTCCTAGGATCCTAACCTTCTAGTAGATTAAGAGCAAACTCAAAGGTCAAACAACTAAGAAGTCCATATTTGAGAAAAGGACAGGTAGCATATTTACTCACCAAAGTAACAGAGTTTGTATCTGTAGAGTCATCATCAGGCTTCACCAGTGGAATCCTAAGCCACAACTTTATTACAAAATTAAAGAAAGATAAGAAAGGAGCAAATAACAATTCTGAAGGAAAGACAAATGAATCAGTCAGAAAACTTGAACTTAGAATGGCACCTGCATATTACTTAGGCTCTGTAAGATTTGATTCACACACCTAGCATAATTAGCACAAGAAGTTCCCTTGGGAGCAGGAAGCAGGCAAGCCTACACCATATCAGAAGGAATTAGAAAAACCCGGTGTAACTCGTGGCCAACAAAGGATTTCTTTTTTATGGTGACTGCAACATGTCAAAGTATGACATTGTATCTCGTTATGCAAATAACTTTTAAATAAAACCAATTAGCATGCTCTGACTCATTCAACACAAAAGGTAACTCTAGAGACTTTAGCGGGAGAAGTGGCAAAGTCAACAACAGTTATATAGATAACTTAAATATAATGTTAAAGTAATGCACTTGATTGTTCACTTTTAAAGTAGTCACCGTGTCAAGTGTCCAGGATGGATTTGCAGGGCAAAACTAAGGCACTATCAAGTTAAGGAATATATATTCACATCACTTCTCATTTTTCAACAGATTTCCCCTATAAAATACACAGAAAAATAATTTTCCTAACCACACTAAGAATCAGAAGTATGGTGCTTAATTATGGGAAGGAATTATTATGAAGCATGGGTACAGTAACCAGCAAACCACACATATCCAGGCTACATATATCGTACAGGCTGCATATGGCATGCTGGCTACATATATGGCATGCTGGCTACATATAATGTATCCAGTAAAAATGGGTTCTTTCTTTCCCCTCAAATTTTGGATACAGCATGTATACAAGCCAATACTATTCGTCTCCAAGACGATACATCGTAGGCCTGAAAAATCTCCAAAAGCAGAGTTTGGTCATGATTCCAGAAACTTCAGAAAATCCATGTATCAACTCCCAAATCTTATTTAATTGAAGTAGAAAAGTCTCCCCAGGACCACAATGCAAAGTTGCAGACCACAATGCCATTTACTCATTCCTATGTTTCAGTCTCAGGCCATAATGGTTTTTTATTGTATTGGTTCAGGATTTGTTAATAAATTAAATTTATTATATTTCTGTAAGGAACCATTTCACCCAAAAGCTTAAGTTTGTGGATTAAGCTTTTGGGTGACTGCTTTTTAATGGTTTATAATATTCTCTAACACGCCCCTTCACACGAGAGCCCACTGGGCATGAAGGGTGGACAATGCACAGGCCCACCTACCTGTGCTAAGAAATTCCACAAGAGAAAGTGAGGGGCGGTAAGGGTCGAACCCGTGACGCCGAGGCTCTAATACCATATAAAGAACCATTTCACCCAAAAGCTTAAGCTTGTGGGTGAAGGCATTTTAATGGTTTATACTATTCTACAATATAAAAGCACACAAAATAGGAATGATGGGAAATCTGTGTTTCAAAATGCATGCAACAAAGCAATCAACAATGAAATTGATGAATAGATAACAATGCAGAATTTATTATAAAATGAAAGAATAAAATCTGAACCCAGTCTTAGACACTGTGCCTTTAAGACAATTTGCCCTCTCTATGGTGCCTAAGAGTGAATGACAATTGTCTCCCGATATAGAACGGATTACCTCTGTTTGTTGATGACACTCTTAAACAAACAACACCGGTGGATGCAAACTTCATTTGAACTACCGCATAAAGTGGATGCAAAGTGAATGCCAAGATTTTGAAAAGTGTTTTGGCAAAGTTTTAGTAAAGGAGTGAAATTAGAAGAGTGGTGGTTTATTTTGATTTCCTTCTATATTTATAAACCATGACCGGCCATGATGAATGCTGCCTCTTCGACGGTGAAGAGTCTTGTCTATTCGATGATGAATAGTTGATCATGTTTGATGGTGAAAAGACACCACTCTTCACATTCAACTCATGAATAACACTTAAATTTTATCAAAATTCTAACATGTACTTCCTATGTATATATAGAGGGGGGAGGGGGGGGTTTCCCGCTCTTCACGAGGTTCACAGAAGGGGCATTAGCTATGATGCACCAACATTTCATTATGATGCACAGACATTTCAAAAAATCTGACACGTCGTGTCCGACACTCCAACACGCGTTGCATAGACTCAAAAAAGGATTCAAAGGTTGCGTTGCTTTTTTAGTTCCAACTATTAGATTCGTTGGATTAAGATTACTATTTTATTGTGTTATCAATATTTGGGATATCTTATGTTTCTTTGCAAAATTGATGGATATTACAAGTTTAGCTTCATTTATTTGTTAAATTATTGAATATAAAATAAAATATACACTACATAAATAAAAAATATTATTTAATATCAAAACATGTCCTAACGTGTCGAAATCTAACATTTTTTATAACAACGTACACACAGTCTCTCTCCTGTACACTTATCCCAAACTATCAAAAAATTGCCATACTCCGTATCAATATCCATACTAATACAGGTACCAGTTCCATGCAACCTGGCGGAAAAATTAAAAAAAATACATATATTCAATTAAAGTTGTAAAAGAAAGAAAAGAATATTGCTTTTCGACAGGAAATAAAGATAAAGCAGAAGTTTCAAATTGAACCAATTAATATGCATAATACAATTAATTACACTAAGGAATAAAGATCAATCAGCACAATACAAATTTGAAATTTCCTTCAATTTGGTTATACCAAAGCACACCTGTAAAGATAGATGAGAGGCCCAAGCTATTTCTTGTTTAAGAGTGGTTTCAGAATCTATCCTAATGGTTTCATCTTCCGAATCCAAATCTATCCATGAGCTAATTTTTCCTGAATAAAATGCAATGAATTACATAAGAAGTTTTACACAGTTGTGAATCCAAAAGGTCTATCAATAAAGAATGGAAAAATCACTACCGACAGATTTTAGAATTGAAAAAATTTAAAGAAAATCAGGCTCATCAAATGCTACACAAATTTATCACCTATTAGACACATGATCAAAAAAAAAAAAAAATGCATTCATAAATGGACCCAAAATTAATTTTGAAGCAGGAAGCAATTTCAGACTACAGAACCAAACAAAATTCACAAATAAAGCAATATGTTTTCAATCCAATGGATGAAGGTACAAGGAGAGTTGATTTTAGAGTGAAATACGCAAAATTCATAATATAAATTAAAAAAATATGTATCCTAGTACTACTAATAATAATAATGATAATAAGCAATTCACACCTACTACGTGACTACTCCATTGGGATGGACTCAAGACCAAGTCTGACCCAGCAAATGGCAGAGGACCAGATCCCAAACTATCTTTTTTCACTAAGCTTGGCCGATAAGCAGGATCCATCTGAATTGCACCATAAAATCAAATAAGCTAAACAGGGAGTAGGAAACTGCACAATTATCATTTCTCAGCAAAAATAAAGTCATATCTCAATAATTTTTATCTTGCTTATACCAAAAAATTTACGAGTAGCAAAAGACTGGATACGTGCTCAAGGAATCACAAGAGAGAAAATTAACTATCCATTTAGTAGATGGCACAGGATTTTTACCAGGAAGTTACACTACGTATCCGTGAAATGTCTCAATAATGTAGTCTAAGAAGCTCATAGAGTGAAACCACATTGAAACAGCTTCACAATTTCAGCATTAGACATTATTACTTTGGGTAAGCTTACTGACCAGTCATATAAGAAATGGCAGCAACATGCGCCGATATGATTGGCTAATTAGATACCGTAGGAGCAAAGAAAACACACCTAACAGGCTAACACAATGCACAACCACAACCACAATGTGTCTTCAATAGTGTACAAAAAAAATAAAAAACGTTTTTTCCTTATAGCAAAGCACAGTGGAGTTTTTAGCATCACAAGGTAAAACATAGCACAGGAAAATGATAACATGTTACACGTGTTGTGAAATGTAGTTCAAGAGAGCCATCCAATGAAATCTGATAGGCTCGCAGTGGAGCAGCTTCATTGGAAATGGCGCATCGAACAGTTTCCTTCTAGGTGAGCTTACTGACCATTCACACACAAAAGAAGCAACTCTAGAGTTGCAGTGTGAGTGGCTAATTAGCCACCATCAAAATACCTACATCCAGCGCAGTAGAACACACAACACGAACACCAAAACGCACACAATTTATGTAATCGACACCAACCAGAGGAGCAATAACGAAATCGAATCCGCCAGAGGAGAGATTAAAAGCGAGGACGTGTGGCATGTCATCGTTGAACTCTGTCTCTACACCACAGTACCGAGATTCGCTCTTATCCCCAAGCCTTTCTCCCAGAGGCATTTTCCACAACCTTTTTTTTTTTTTCCTAATTCAAATTTCACACAAGGAAGCGTGTTCGAGTTTATGGTACTAACTATACTAAGCTAAAGCGATTTCAAGAATCACGTTTCACACAAGCGAGGAAGAGAGGTTTTTGGGAGGGTTTTGTACAAGAAGCTTGTACCGCAACCGCACATTAGGGTTCTTGCTAGGGTTTACGGGTGACTGGGCTTTTTGCAACTATATGTTGATGCTTGAAACTCTAGAACTAAGGCCCAAAACTGAAGAATTGACAGTGATTACTTCGGATATGACTGGAAGAAATTTGCAAAAATCTACCGCGTCATGCTTTTCTTTATAAACCAGAGTGTTTTGGAAGTAGTTTATTTTGAGAATCAGATTTATTTATTTTTTGTAAATTTTGAGAGATTTTAAAAAATAATAATAACTTATTTTGTGCCGTATATTTTTTTAACTAACTAAACAAAATATGCACTAATTTATTTGGAGAAAGATATTATAACAACCAATCAATGTTATTACCAATATTACTACCAATCAATTTCACCGTTGGATCGATTACGTTGATTCACAGTTATATTTGTTTCCATCATTATATGGTTATGATTCCTCATGTATGTGGTTGACACTATATGGGAGTTTGAGACATGATGGTATTGTTAGGACTACAGGGCCCGTAGTTGACACCATATTTGATTATATGATGGTTTTTTGATAAACTATAGAATTTCTCTGACTATAAGGCATTTGAGATAAATTTGATGATTGACAAAGAAAATAGCAGTTTGCTGACTAGTTGACAGAGTCAAGTAACATTTGTGACCATGGAATGTCTTATATCAGTTACGACCAATCATCTCATCGTTAGATTGGTAGTAGCGTTCCGACGGTATTCGTTGATCTCTTAAATAGCCCCTCTATATTCGTTTCTCTCTCTTCTCGTTGATAACCATACACTTTGCCACCGCCCGCCGCCCGTATCCTCTGTCCCGATGTCCAACGGCACCGCCTTCCTCCGTTGCGCCACCGCCGCTGCATCCCACGGAGAGCTTCGCCGAATACACGAGCTAGGGTTCGATTTTTACAACCAAATTCGATTTTTACCAGATATACCAGGTTCGATTTTTCTTATCTGCCCGATTTACCGATTTAATTCGATTTTTCACAGAATTATTGATTATATTAATGGAATGGTATATATGTATAAGGGTTTGATTTTTACAACCAAATTCGATTTTTACCATATGTACCTTCGATTTTTCTGATCTGCCTTATTTACCGATTTAATTCGATTTTTCATAGAGTTATTAATTATATTAATGGAATAGTGTATATGTATAAGCGTATATTTATCAAGGGTATGTAGAATATATATTTTAGCAAAACTCATATATGGGCGGCGGCGAGCGGTGACAGAGTGTATGGTTATCAACGAGGAGAGGGAGAAGGGGGAAGGGGGAGAGAGAAACGAATATATAGGGGCTATTTAAGAGATCAACGACGATCGTCGGATCACTACTACCAATCTAACGGTGAGATGATTGGTCGTAACTTTATTTGGGTGTCACAATATCCTGTCCCATATTTTCTAAATTGAGTAAATGATGCACCGAGTCTTTAGTACTACAGTAGTACTGAAGATATTTCCTTGATTCGATGTTGTTTGATTTTAGTTGGATAGAGTCATATTCAGATATTGCACATTTGATCATGTGTTTTCTTAAAATGTGGCCACATTATAAGAATTAGTGCTTAGCCCGAGAGTCATTTTCAAATAACTTATTTTCCTTTTCTCTTTTAAATTAAAATTTTACAATTGATTTTGCCCAAGTGGGTGAATGTTATAAATTTTTATAATAATTGTGTGCTTCAATCAACTGTGGTTTTTCTTGTTTTGATAAAAAACAAGCTAAGTCATGATCGGTGCAGTATAAAGCCCATTCAATCAAGTGATCTTTTTGTTTGGACTCGAATATATGTAAACTGATTAGTGTGGGTAACAGTGTAGGCCTAATCCATTGGCCCATGATGAGAAATGGACTGCGATTAATAAGTTTGACTATGTCTTCTCTGCATTCACAGTGTGTTAGAAAATTATTACTCCACAACTTGCCCCGTCGACGGTTGTGTTTAGGGAATGGTGTGAATTGCATAGAAAAATTATCTTTCCATTGCATAAGAAAACAAGGATTCTTCAAGAAATCACAAGAATCATGTCTTCAATATCTTTTGATGATCTGATTTCATATCATCTTATCTTGAAATTTTTACATGGAGAAGATAGGAAGAAAAAGGGAATAATATATAACATAGGAATTTAAGAAGATAGGACGAAGAGAGAAATCATATGAACATCATCTCATTCATTTGTGTCCAGGGCAAGTTAAGTGCTAACACAAGTTTGAATTACAAAAATCGCAAGACAAAAATATTAAACATTGCATAACACGAAGATTACACGATTGGTAGACCGGATAAAATAAGAACGATTAAGATAAGCAGGTTGTAAGCAGTACAAGGGTAGAAAATGATAAAGGTTATATCATATAATGTGATTGATGTGCATTAAATAAATAGTATGATAGAATTATTTTATCTTGTCCTATGTTTAGAGTAGATAAGATAATCTCATAATATGATATAAATAGCAAAAATATCATTTACAATAAAATATCATGTTCTTTAAAATGATATTAAATTTTTTTTAATTTATTTATACATTAGTTACTATTTTAAATTTCTAAATATAAAAAGTCATGATTTAGAAATATTAAAAAAACATAAAATCATTACGATTTCAATCATATTCTTATAAGCAAACAAGGAAGACCATCTTCCACTATTTTATATGAAGTAATGGATGCTCACGAACCATTATATCACATGTTATGCTCATTTTTTATAGTATAAATAAAGGGTTTTATAAGAGTTATGTTATAGGAAAAATGATTGTGTTATATTATAGAGATTCATTTTGCGTGCCAGAGTATTTTTTTATTTTTTTTGTTGCTGGTCCCACAAAATGTTGTGTGTGTAGGAAAATTTTCGTGATCATGTTAAATGATAGATGATAAACCCATAAATAAATATAAGAAAAATATTTCTCCTACAACATGAAATAAAGTTATATCTGAAAATTCAAAAAAACGACGTGGTTTTGATATTTAGGAAAAAAATGCAAGATATTTTGAATTTTGTAATTACTTTCCTCTTGTATTATGAATTTCATTAAAATACCTTGCACTTTTTTCCATTTATTTTTTTATTTTTTAGATTATAGGAGATTAATTTTTCTCCTGTTGCAGGAGAAGTGTTAACCCAGTAAATATAAAATGCAAAACCATGAATTAACAAATAGGAGATGTGAATTTTCACCAAAAAAATAAAATAAATAGGAGATGTGACTGAGTTATATAGGTTACCATCATGTATATAATCAAATATGTGGTGTTTTGAACTAGCCACAAAAGCCCAATTTATTAGGCTTTCCACCACCAACATCCATTTAACGGATTACACCCTTGCACCCCTAAAGTGAAACAATTACACCATAATCACATATAATCTCACATCCCAAGCACACGCACCTTATACACTATGTGAGTATGCTTGCCTCACACCTATAAGGGCCCATAAGGACAAAACGATTACAATTCTCTCTCTCACACATCATTAGAGAATCTTCTCGAGATAGATATATATATATATATATATATATATATATATATATATATATATATATATCATTTTTTTGCCATTGAACAGGCGCCTTTGCATACCCATTGTTTTGTCGTTACTTTGATGAAATGTCACCATATAGAGCCATCGTGCCCAACATTTCTCCCTAATTCTCAACCTTTGCTTGGGACCCACTTGCGGCGATTCTCCAATTGAGCTTAGGTTTACACTTCTGCCTCCTAAAGTTATTGTTACATTGACATACTTTACCTCATCGAGTGAAATCAACTCATTTCCCATTTTTTATTATTGTCGTCCGTGGGAAATTGTAAACTTTGATTCCCATTTTTTTTACCAAAAACATGCTAAAACACTAACCTAGAACCTATCTATGTTTTGAAAATGGTTCAGATTAGAAAAACCCACCATGTTAGTGCTCCCACTTGCCAAACTCCCGATGGTCATATGGATACCCTTTATGAAGATTAAGTTCCTGGAGTTTAGGCTCCTCTACTTGAAGCCCCTGCTTTGTAGCTTGTTGCTCATATTGTTGTTGTTCCAACTGTCCTGTACAAAGCAACAAGGACAATAATTGACAACCTAAGGAGGGAAGGCAAAAAAAATCAAATATTATTATTTAAATAAGAAATTATGAAAACCTGACATTTTGGAATCAATTTACGGATCTATAGCAACCAGTCATGCCCAAAATTAGCGTGACTAATATCGCCCTAATTAGGCACATCTGGTGCTTGGTCGCACCCCACCTAGGCACGACCCAACATCATTAACGCCTTGTGGGGGTTCGACCAATCCCCTTACATGCCCAATTTGGACGTGATTGGCCCAGTTGACACTATTTAAACCTCTGTCTTCTCCACAACTCTTCTTCATCATAAACCCATACTTTTAGATACATTATCACTTGCTTATTCATATTTTCTTTTGTGTTTTTTGTTTATATATTTAAAAATAAATTCACATTCTATTTATGTTTAAGTTGATCTATATTATAATGGTAGGAAATTAGAAGGTCGACGTGGTGTAGCTTTTGAAGGCGAGGAAAGACCAACATGTATTAATCGCAACTCAACAATTGACAAAATGTATCAGAAAATTTGTAAAAAATTATGTCTTGAAGGTAACCATTGTGTCACTCCGGTCACGACAAGAGTATGGTCCAAAAAAACAATACATTAGTTTGCGAGTTGAGGATGATGAAAACATAGATATGGTAATGAAAGAATTCTTCAACCAGTCAATTAAATATTTCTTAGATTTGTACATGGATATTGTCATAGCATAGGATATGGTTCTACCCATGAGGTCAATTGTTTTTAATTCTCCACATAATGCATCATCACATGTTTCTAGTTGTTAACATGTATAAAGAAGATGAAAATGATCATATTTGGGTTATGAATGAGGATGACGATGATGATGAAAATATCGCAATGGAATGTTGTCTTTTTGCCAAGGATGCTAGTGCTTCAGACAATGATGATGATTGTGGTATGTCGTGACTTAAATCCAAAATATATCATGATTTAGGGGAGTATCAACTCCCGGAGCATCATGACAGGGGCTCGGCTGAATTACCATAACATTCTAAAGGTATGTTAGTAGACAATCCCAGGATAGTCACCACGTCTTGCAATGTAATGGTCATCTTGCCCTGCGACACGTGAAAAGTATGTGTCTGGTCTCCACTTTTCAACTAGAGCACTATAAGGGCAACATTAATCTAAAAAACATGAGACAATTATCAATTTATAGGTTCAAATACACTAATTTATAATGACTATATTTCAACACAAAATATATAACAAAATTCATAAATCATACCTGCATATGTCCACATGCGGACAACATGTATGAATCGAGCCTTAATTAGGTATTGTGCGACCAGGTCTTCAATATCGTTGGGTTGTGGTCCCCCAATTAATGTACCTCCTGACGAATCTTCAGCATTATGTGGGTTTTCTCATTCCACACAGCCTGTGAAACGTGGGTGCGCTGTCTGTGCCTCCTGAGCACACCCTTTATGTGTGGTCCAGGAAAAACATGTGTGGTGGGATCGATTGGCTTAGGCTCAGGCGCAGACTGAGGAGACTCGTATGAATAGGACTCAACCATAATAATATAGTACAAATTTTAAAAATATATTATCATAATTTATTTAATTTCAAATAATTTACATCTCTAATACATTAATTAAATTATTTATTATTTTTAATGCAAAATTAGTAAGCATAATAAAATTCGCTATGTATGTCCTAAGTCACTAATCATAACAGGTCACTAACCATGTTCCAAGCTACTACGCATGTTATAAGTCACTAACCACATCACTAAAGTATTTCATACGTCACTATTAATAAAATAAGTCACTAACAATTTCTCAGGTCACTAACAATTTTCCAGGTCACTATTATAACATTTTTATTAAAGTAATTTTAAAATATAGAAAATAGATATTAAGACTTATTTGACTAGCAGAGCTTCGTTGCACAAAAAATTCAAACAGAACTCAAAGAGAATTCTAGAGAGAAGTCAGAGCAAAATCTTAAAGATGAAATAGAGAGATGGAGTGAATTGAAAAAAGTGAATGGAGTATCTATAGGAATGCATGGGGTGCAACCAAGCACTAGATGCACCTAATTGGGGCCCAACTAGTAACATTAATTTTGAATGTAATTGGTTGTTATAAATCCGTTAATTGACTTCAAAATATTAAGGTCTCAAATTTATTATTCAAAAATATTTAATTTTTTTTTTTGACAAGAGGGAAGTTTAGTATCTCCGACAGTTAGCCTTGCAAAACCAGCCAATGGTGCCCCTTCCGAGGCTCAAGTTCGTGTGGGACTAGTACGAGCCCCTTGCCATTAAGTTTGTTGAGATATATAGTCCCACATTGGTTGTATGTGCAATTAATGTGGAATTTATAAGACTTTGGGCACTCTCACCCTTTGAGTTAGCTTTTGGGGTGATGTATCTTAAGGTTCTTTACATGGTATCAAAGCCTCGTCGCCCCCCACTTTCTCTTGAGGAATTTCTTAGCACAGGTAGGTTGGGCCTGTTGCATCATCCACTGTTCAAGCCCAATGAGCTCTTGTGTGAGGGGACCAACTAATGTGGAGTTTATAAGACTTTGGGCACTCCCACCTTTGAGCTAGTTTTAGATGGTGTATCTCAAGGTTCTTTATAAAGTTTTGCCTGTGCAGTAGCTTGTTGCTTGTCAAGTTCAACAACTTCCTCCACCAATCGTCATACGCTGGAAGCCATCCTTCAGTGTTCGAGCAGCCTAGTTACCAGATCACCAAACTGACCTCATATCAATTATCAAGCACCACCACAAATCATACGAAATAACGATATAACGATATAACATTGGGATTAGAGAATATAGGAAGAAGGGAGAGAGAGAGAAATCAGATTAACATTTTCTATCTTTCGTTCGCGTCCAGGGCAAGCTAAATACTAACAGGAATTTGGGTTACAAAAATTAGATAACAAAGAGATTAAACTAAAATTGCGCAACAGAAGAAGAATCACGCCAAGGTTTATTAATAGGGTTTAATCTATCATTTAATATGACCACAAAAAATTTCCTACACAAACAACATATTGTGGGGCCCGCAGCAAAAAAAACTCTGGCACGCAAAACGAATCTCTATAACATAACACAATCATTTTTCCTACAACATGACTCTTATAAAACCCTTATTAATAAACATATTAAGCTTTACGAAGGACTGAATTTCAACATTTCAAAATAAGGCCTGATGTGCCTCTGGCAAGGAAGTTTTTCTTAGTTAAAATTGATAAGAATTGGGTCACAAGAGAGCAATTTAAATCCATATTTGCTAATTATATTGATTATTTCTTTTCAATAATATTTCTCATCTATTGGTTGTGTTTTTACAGGAAAAAGAAGTGAAAATTATAAAAAACCTGTTAATGCAATTCTACACGGGTGCAGCACACTACAAGCTCCAGAAGCATAGCGCGGACCAGCACCACACTAGCGCGAACCCGCATCAGTTTACAAACTTTGCAGCGAAGTCAGTAAAGTGGCGCTAAGTAGCCCCAAAATGGCGCCACTTAGCGCCAAACCAAGACAAATTCAAGTCAGAATCATGGCGCAAATCAGTGCCCAAGAAGAAGAAAGAATGACGCTACTAGGCGCCCAAAAGCAAGAGGAGTGGCACCAAGTAGCGCCACTATGGCGCCTACTAGCGCCACTATGGCGCCTACTAGCGCCGTTTTACGAAGAATGAGTTCCGACTTTGCAATTTTGGGCAGTAGCGTGGCGCTGACTTGCGCCACACCGGCGCAAACTGGCGCCGGTTTACGGGAAAGAAATATCGTGTTTCGAAAGGGTATTTTTGGAAGAAAGATAGAGACTTATAAATAGACCCTATTGTCAGAACCCTAAATTCATTCTGATTTCTGGGAGGAAAAGAGGCAGCCGTCAGAGCCAGCATTCTTCGTGTTCTTCGTTCCGATTCTTCGGCGTATTTCATCTTCTTCTCTTTTCTTTTATGTTTTTGTTGAACATTGTATTTTCAGCCATGATGATGATGATTGGCTAGTTCTCTTTATTGTAGTCAGGGTCACGATCCATATGTGAACCCTTGATACGAAGGATTAGTTTATGGTTTTTGATTTATATAATTATCTTTATCATTACTCTGTGCGAATTTGATAGCTTCTTTGTTAGAATTGATCAATATGATAGTTGGGGATATTCTGAGGATCAAAACCCTAGATAGGAATATTGGGGTTTTGATCTCGAAAGGAAGTAAGATAATGATCTGTATGCATGCTAGGAATAGACATTTATCTGATTGCAGATGCTTAGATTATCACGCTCATTGCTTGATCCCATGAGAAACATTGCAAGGAATTGGGGTTTCTCATGGGATTAAAGGGTTAACCCTGCAAAGAATTGAGTCTTAACTATTAATTTTTTTTTAGATGATAATTTATCTGAGTGATTATATAGATAATTATTGTTAATCAATCCTGAGTAAAAAGCGGGGATCAATTGGTGAATGAAGCCTGGTTGCAATGTTTCTTTCATATTTTACAAAGATCAACCTTTGTTATTGTTTTATTTCTCAAAACAAAAATAAGTTTTTTATTTTCAGATTTCAATTTCCATCAAATTGACAATATTTGTTACAACTCTATTTGAATTCTTCCATTCTTTGAGAAAAGTTTAATTGATATTAGATCCCAATTCCTGTGGAGACGAACTTTTCTTATCATTATATTACTTGTGCGATCGGTATGCTTGCCAGAGAGCATCAAGGCCCAATTGCTAATTAGGACCCTTGTAGTCACGCAAATATATATAAAATAATGAGAGTAATTATATTTATTATCATTTTAATCTTATTACTCTTACTAGTTATTATATTGTTGGATCAGTTTGAAATGAATAGTTAAAAAATAGGATAAATTAATTATAGTTGATTTCAAATTGATCCAACAATAATCAATCAAGTAGTAAGAATAATAAGACTAAAATAATAGTACGTATAACCTTATATATATATATATATATATATATATATATATATATATATATATATATATATATATATATATAAGAGTTCATTTTTCTGCTGTTACTGCAGATAAGTTATGTGTAATAAGCCCAATATGACGTCATTTTGGGGCGGAAATCATGGTGTTTTTGTAATTTTAATTTATTTCAGGGTTATAATAGTCTTTATATTTATAATTTTTTATGATTCCAATAACAAAACGACGTCGTTTTGGGAAAAAATGCAGATAACTTATCTGCATTAATTATAAAAACATTTTTCCCTATATATAATTCTTATCTTTTAGAGTAAATTAACTTCAATACAACAATCGTAGTAAGCTTTAAAAAAAAATGCCTTATAACTGGCCTATAGAACTTAGATTCATTTGATGGTCGTAAATAACCTCTGGTCTCCTTCTGCAAGTAAAGTATAAACTATAAATAATCAAAAGAAGTGACCATTCCCCTGACATCATGATGCCTTGAAATAAATTTATTTTTATTCAAGAAAAAAAGAAGAAGCAAAAATAAAGCCCCAATGATCAGAGGTCATTTCATAAAATGTTCATGCTTGAATGCAATGAAAATCATATAGGAGAACATTTAGGTAGAGTAGTTACATTATTACATCCATATTCCATCAACACATTTGAAAACAATGAAAAAGTAAGTGTGCAGCATGATGTTTCTATTTTTACTTTTAGCAAGACACCTTAGGCACTTCTATTCACTCCTATATGGCCAATATTTGCATCATAAGCATTTGAGGAAACTCTACCAAATTCACTTTTATCTTCATCAAAAAAATCCTCCCGAGCATTGTCAGCCAACAGAAGGGCAACCAACCAAAAGAGGGATGAATTAAAGGATAAAAAGGCACCACCTCCAAAGAGACCAGTTTTAGCTGTAGGGCAAGCATAGTTGACATCATGATGAACATTACGAGTAAGGTGAATCTGTTCAGTGATTGTTGGCCATAACAACATAGTTGCAGCTAGTCCAGTTGAAAACCTAAGTAAAATATACCATCACACGATGAAAAATTCATTCAGCGGAAAGGAGAAGATAAAAATGAGAAAATCAAAGTTGTTATGGACCTCACAAAGGCCCATATTTTAGAAGGACCAATAAAAGGCAACACAAAAGGAAGAGGAATCTCCCATTAACGACAATCTTATCCAGACAGCTAAGTAGTTAGACTTGGGCCCCCAATATTCCTAAGAGACCCAGAAGTACACTCCTTCAGGTAACCCATCTATAAAAATGGGTTAAACTAATAAGGTACACACTCTCTAAACTCTCTCTTAGCTTGTCATTATGCACACACCCCACACCTTGACTATGTCGATTATTATTGTGCACAGTGATCAGCCTACCCTTAAGGGTATCTCATTCATAAATACCTGAGAGAGGGCACCTAAGTCCTACATAAAATATAGCCGCTGGACACATCTTTCAGACAGAAGAAAAGCACATAATATCTTTTACCAAAAAAGAAAAGCACATAATAGATTATGTATACAATGATGCCATTATGGTCCAAAGTACAGTCAATCGAATACAAGCCCCATAATCTTTTAAAACTAACAGTGTAGCAGTAACAAAAAAGAGTTTACATTTGCATTGACCAATACCCACCCATTTTAAAAACACAATTAATTTGGATGGTAAGTTCAACAAATCTTGAAAAATCAAAGTGGGAAGAAAAACAAGAGATCCATTATACATTTGACACCATAGAAGAATCATGTTACATTACTACTAAAAGTGCTTGTGTATACATAAATGTAATAGCTACAACATTTTCAAAGAGGAAAATGGTATCCAAAATTATAATCTTAAAGAATACTACAAGAATTCACTCCTAACTAAGGTAATCAGGATATATCTTTTATTTCTATGAACAAGGAAAAATAATGTGAAAAATATAAAATTGTTCGAAAAATTTAATCATAAGAAATGGAAAAATAAATAAATAAGGAAACACTACTTACAATGCAATGTTGAAGAATACCATGAAACTAGTGCTTTTGAACAGAACCCCTTGTGGAACAGACCTTCCTTCATAAGGATAAAATAGAGAAAAAAATCCAGCCACGGTGGATGCAATGAGAAATGCTGCAGAAAGATACCCCAATGCAACTGTTGGATCAGCTGGGAACTCGCAGGTGACACCATTCTTGTCGGTTACTGGCGTTCCATAAGCAGGCTGTAATTATATATATAAAGAGTATAACACAGAATATTTTTTTGGATATTGAATCAGGACTTAATCACACTTAAAATTTTTTGTCCCTTCACAAAATTTAATTTGATGAGAATTGAACTCAAGTTTTTTCTTTACTTGACTTGTTGCCAACTGAAGTACAACCATCTAGTATAGTTAGAATTTAAGGGGGTGTTTGGTAGAGGAAATTTTTTTTTTACTCAGAAATCATGATTTTCAAAAATATGATGGAAACCTTCCGTTTACGATAATATCCGGAAAAAAAAATTAGAAATATTCAATTTCCCAAGAACCCTAAAGAAAACCTCGTATCAAACGTCCTGAAGGGGAAGATCTATAATATATGAGGAGGGATATTCTTACTACCAAAATTTTCTACTACCAACTCACTACCTATCTAATCAACCATTGGATCAACATTTTCTCTTTTTTCAATTTTTTTTATCATTTTCTCTCTTTAATTCAATGATGATTAAATAAGTAGTAAGTTAGTAGTATAAGATTTTGGTAGTAAGAATATCGTTATGTCGTAATATATTGTTGCAAAAGAAAGATACTCGACTTTCAGTCATAGAATCTCCAATAACATATTGTCATCTAATAAGAAACACACCCAATAAGGACCAGTCAAATTCAACTTGTTTGAGTAGGTGGAAGTAGTGGAACAGAGAAAGTCAAAAGTTGAGAAACTACTTGCACATAATAAAGGTATATAAAGATGATACTGTAAAAAATTTAGATCTAGCGTCCAAATAAGTTATTATTTTCCTAGACCCTTATTTTTCCCTTCGCTAGCATGAGAAAAAAGTTCATATTTCATAGTTCAAGCAACAATCTTGAAACATATATATTCATATATATCATCATTTATAGTATGGACTAATTGTCATAGGGTGCATATTTCATCAAACACTAATAATCCATTTTATTAAAGAAAAAGGGTTTGTTTGGATGATTACCTTCTTGTTTTCAGCGACAACACCCAATATGAAAGACAATATACCAAAACAAGAAACAATCAGAGCCATTTGTTTCACAGTGAGACTCATAGTGCCCTGCAAGAGGAGAAACGAACCAAAACAATTAAGTGTAAAAACCAAACTGAATACAAAGAGCAAAAGAAAAATAAAATTACGTGCCTGATGTGATGAGATAAGTGTAGAGAAAGAAGAGAAAAAGATTACTGAATTTGATTCAAGAAAATGGATTATGTGATATAGGAGGAGCGAGAAACCCCATTAAGTTATACCTTGTTTGGCCGGCAGCGACAACTGAAAATTAGTCAACATCCCAAAAGTCTACTCAATCACAAAAGTGTACTACAATCTCCGTTGGCAACGCCGGAATCTTATCAATGTCTAAATTGAGTAAATTCTACTCAATATCAAAAGTCTACATGCTGTTTCACACTTGTTCTTTTGAAGGAATATAGAGAAGACTTTTTTTTTTTTACTTATGTGATTTTCAATATAACTGACAATTAATTTGAAATACTTTATTTGCTAATGTTGAAAGTTGAAGGATGAACCACTCAAATTATCAAATTTAAAATTCCATCTAAAATTTTCATTTCATCTTTTAAATTCTTAAAGTCCATAATAAATTGTCACTGAAATGAACTGAAATATAAAAAAAAAAGTGTGTCATTTTTCATTGTAAGTGAAATGCAATGTAACTGTTAGCCCCATGTATTAATAATAAAAAAAAAATGCAATGTAACTTAACCATATCTTAAGATAGGAGCCTGATTGAATTCTGTTCTCGAGAACAGTTTTTGATTTTTAAAAACAATAAAACAAAAAAAATTGATTGGAGAAAGTGTTTTCATGTTTTCTGTTTTCAAAACAGTTTCCATGTTTTTGTTTTAAAAACCAAAATAGCTAAGAGAGGTTTTCAAGAGCTGTTTTCTTGTTTTTACCATGGGATTTTTGTAAATACAAGGATTCATTAATGATACTTTTGTAATTAAATCGAATTTTATTTTAATTTTAAATTAGTTTGCGGTGGTAATCTTGTAAATATGAGGATTCATTAATGACATTTTTGTAAATAACTACAACTTCTTTATAACTTTAAAACTAACTTTGTTCAAACAAGTTTTATTAATTTTTTACTCTCCAAATCAATTTTCAAAATTTATCCTCAAAATAGTTTTTAAAAGCAAAAAAACAAAAATACATTCAAACACACCCTATAATTTATCTTTTTTAACACATTAACTCTACTAAAAAAAATTGAGTTCAAGTTATTTAATGATGATAATATGAGATTTCACTCGATGATAGAAAATATATTTAAAATGTGCCTAAATATCTTAAGAAAGTTTTTAAAAATATTTGTGACAGTGTGGGCACGGTGGCAAGAGTTTTATTTTTCTTATGTTACATGAGACTGTCTCATGCAACACACAAAAAGTGGATGAGACCCACTAAAAAGGAAGAGAGAGAAAATAAAAAATGGATCCCACCCATTTTTTTGTGTGTTACATGAGACAATTTGTCTCATGCAACATGAGAAAAATAAAACCCCGGTGACAATATGTCTTCCCTAAAATGTGTTTGCGTGGGATTAGTTTTATATTCGACTCAAAAAGTTAAAACTTGTGGGGATACCCAAGGGAATGACTCGCCTCAAAGATATAATTAAGATCGGTATAAAAAAATGTCCAATGTGCATGTCGTTACAATGTATTCAAATTTGTTTTCTATAAATGTTTTTTTATACTATAGGAATAAAAAATTATTAAAGTAATTAAATGAAATATATATATTTTTCATTTAATTTAAGTGTATCATTATATTAATCTAATAAAATGTAAACATAATTGTAGATTTAATTACTTACATTAAAAATAATTCCACTTTTAAGAAACAATTAATGATTAATAATTTTATAATTAATGTGATGTGAATAAACAATTAATTTTATTTAATAATTGATTAGCATTGTATATTACTTTAGGAATAAAGTAATTCCGTCCTTGAGTAATAAGTCGGGTCACAATCACACTACAATGGCTTAGATTAAACAAATAATTTAAATCACAAGTTACGTGCTTTAACATTAACAGATCGTGCCTTAAAATTTTAAGGGTTTGACTTTTAAAAAGATATAGAATTATGTTATTTTAACAAAAGAATGACACAAGCAATCAAAATTATAGAGGGAGAAAATATGTGTTTTTTTAATTTAATTTTTAAATAGAAAATATGAATTTGTACACAATTTTATGTTGTTTAAAAGGAAAAATATTTTCCTCAAATTTCAATGTTAACAAATTACTATTTAAATTTTAAACATCTAACAAATTACTATTCTTATAATTAAAATTAATTAAAAGTTTCAAAGCAAAAGTATGTAAATCATAATTTTAAAATATTACAAGCTTTATTACCCAAAAAGGTACATCTTACCAACTGGGATTCAGAAACACCCTCTACAAATTTTTTAAAAATTGCAGAAGACCTCATCCTTAAAAAATGATTAACTTTGTACAAGATAAAAAATATATTTTAAACGTTTTGTTAATTTGTAGCTTGACACGTGTTAATGGAATAAAAAAAATTGAATAAAAGCATAAATATTTGATGTTTTAAAATTTTAAATAACATTAAATATTTTTTAAGTAATTAATACATATTAATATATTTTTTAACCAATGTTCTTTAGCCACGTACGCAATTACAAATCCCTTTAAAGTTTAAAGTATATTTCGAAACTAATTCATTATTTTAATCTCTTAACTCTCTATCTCTCACGCACATCTAAATAATGCCCAATTATGTTATTATCGCCAAAAATTTGAAGGATATATTTTAATTTTTAATAACAACTAACTCACTTGAGATATAAATATACACCTGATAAATACAATAAGGAAGAATGAGGCGATCTCATGTTTACATTGTTTTTTTAAAATTTAAATGTAAATTAAGACAAGAAGTTTTATGAACTTGATGGGGGCAATTGCTTCTCCTAATCCCTCCCTAATTTTACCATTGGTAGAGGACTTAAGGGGGCGTTTGGTATGGGAAATTTTTTTAGAATAGTAGGGAAATATAATAGATAGAGAAATGATTGGAAAGATGGATAAAGTGAAATAGATAGAAAAATGTAAAAAAAAGTTGTTTGGTGGGAGAAAACTTTACTGGGAAAATTATGTAGCTTTATGAAATCAACAGTGCATTAAAAGTGAGATAACCGGTTTTCCGAAAATCCCACCTTCAAATTGGGTTTTTGAACAGTGCGGATATCTATCTTTCTCATAAATCCATACTTCCTGGATAGATGGGTTTTTGGAGAAATATGTTGAAACAAACATGATATTTCTAAAAGCCATACTTGAGAAAGATAAATATCCTTCAAAATACCTCCCAACCAAACACCCCCTAAAAAAAGAAGAAGAATAGAATAGACAACACTAAGAACACCGGATAAAAAGAAGAATGGTATCTCAAAAGAGTCAAAACCAATAGAGGGATATTATGTTTAATTTGGTAATAAATATTCCTTTTATTTAGTATAATAAATATTCTTTTTTAATTATGTATTGATGTATTAAGAAGTCTGCATAGCAAGAAGTGATACATTCTATTTCATGTTTGTCACCGATTTGATGTAGTTTAAAGCATCATGTGTATTTTTATAATTTTATCAAGGGTTTTATAAGAGTTATGTTATAGGAAAAGTGATTGTGTTATGTTATAGAGATTTATTTTGCGTGCCAGAGTTTTTTTTTTTGCTGCTGACCCCACAAAATATTGTGTGTGTAGGAAAAATTTTGTGATCATGTTAAATGATAGATGATAAACCCTTTTATCAATGACTCGTGGATAATTGTGTTATTGTTTGGTCAAATGCATAGTGTACAAATGTCTTGATTAATTGTTATATTTTGTTGAAAGCGAATTTGTAATTTTTCTTTTGATCAAATGATATTGTTTTGGTATGTGACAATTTGCAAACCATGTACAGGGTGATTGATTGCATTAGTTAAGTATATATAATATTTAAAAATGACATTGATTTGATAAAAAAAAATTAATCGCAATTATTAAATTTTTTTCCTCTCAAATCACTAAGGAAAGAAGTATATAACAAAAACCTATTAAGACAAATTTAAGAAAACATTATAATTTATGATGCATTATATAAAATATATGTGAACTGAAAATATAAATACATCACCAGTATTTATCTCATATACAGCTTATTTTTTTAAAAAAATAAATATTTTTAAAATTCTTCTTGAAAAATATAAAAATTATTTTTGAATAAATTAATCTAAACGCATAATTATTTTCTTCCTCTCTACCACAATTGCATTGGTTTCAGAAACTATAAACCTGTCTTCTGGCTTTAATTTTTAATTTGCACGGAAGGATAGTAATTTTGTTTCCAAGTCATTCAACCCAATTTATCATTCTAGCTCGCATATATTTTGAGATTTCTTTTGCATAGTTAATTACACAAATTTAGATGGTATCAAATTAAATTATTAAAATATTTATCATAATTACACAAATTTATTAGAAAACTTTTTATTATGAATTATAACATAATTATCTAAATTATTATTAAATAATATTACATAATATTAAAAATTTAAATGAACAATTGCCAATAATTATATATCAAAGCAAATATATAAAAAGTAGTAACCTTTTCGATAAGTATTTCAAACATAAGAATAGATAATACAAACAAACAACTGCACCTACTGGCATGAACGTGGAAAAAATAGAAAGGATTAACAATACGCAACTTTATGAACTACATCTCAATTAAAGTAAATCAGTTACATTAATTTTGATTATCTTTAATTGGCTTAATCAACTAAATCATTTTGGACAGCATTTTGTACATGATCATTTATTGACGAGTCGTTTTAGAGAAAAGAATAGGAAAACAAAATTTGGAGAACTTTTATAATTTGTTTTAGGGTTTGCTTTTTTCTGCAGTTACTGCAGATAAGTTATCTGCAGTAAGCTCAATACGACGTCGTTTTGAGGCGGAAATCATAGTATTTTTATAATTTTAATTTATTTCGGGGTTATAATAATCTTTATATTTATAATTTTTTAAGAATTTAATACCAAAACGACATCATTTTGAGAATAAATGCAGATAACTTATCTACATTAACACATTTTCTCTTTTTTTAGAGTATATAAAAGGGGCTAAAGCCCAAAAGAAAAATAGCTACACAGACAAAACACCAGCCTCTAGAGCTAGTCTCAGTCCAAACCCGTGGAGTACATCCTGGAGGATCACCAGATCAGCCTCATTGGCATCAACATGATGAGCAAGCCAGTCAGCACTGGTATTCCTCCCTCTCCTCATATGCACAAATTGCACAACCCAATCCTCCAAGCACCAAGACTTAATGCAATTTACCATTTGGATGTTGTACCTATTACCATCATTCGATAGCGCCCCAATTACCATCTCTGAATCACTCTCAACAATCAGATGATGAGCCCCACTATCCCAAGCTGTCTGGAGGCCGATGTGGATAGCCCACAGCTCTGCCATCATCGAGCTGCAAATACCAATCTTATAAGTGAATCCTCTAACCCACTGCCCTATGTCATCTCTGATCAAGCCCCACAGGTGGCATAGCTATGGCTATTCTTCACCGCCCATCCGTATTAAGCTTCCACCAACCCAAAGGAGGTGGCTGCCATCTCTCATTCGCAGCAGACCTCGAGAAACAGGGCTGAGTCTTCTTGCACCCCATTGCCTCCTTTTTCTCAACAATAAATTTTGAGATAGTGAGAATTGGATCAAAAGGTCGACTAAATTGAGGGTCATGCACCTCATTATTTCTCCAAACCCAAAGATGCTAGATAGTGCTTGAGAAGATGTCCATCCAATTCAAGGTTTGGCTGTGAACCCAGCCTACAGTTATGTTCTTTTTGATCCACTCAGCAACCTTCAAAGTTTTACTGCCTACCTCCAGGTGAGCCAGGTTTTCCAAATGGGCCTAACCTTCTTACAATCCTTCGGAACATAGACAATATCTTCCACTTTATCTTCGCATAAGTGACATAAAGGGGTCCTCCCCTGTTACCAGACCCGATTTTTGTCAACAAAAGTAGTAAATGTTATATTTATTAATTTTTTTTTCTTATTATCTTTTGTTTCTAAATTTTAATCATTAATTTTTCTAATCTAACGGTTATAATTTATTAAAAATTAATTAATAAATATGATCCAATAAATCATAACCGTTAAATTGACAAAAATCAATGATTAAAATTTAATAATAAAAAATAATAATAAATATAACCTTCCCTTATTTTACAATTACTCGAATATACGTGGGCCAAAACATAAATAACATAATCGACTATGCACAGAAGTTATGATTTCAAGTTAAAAAAAGAAAAGAAAACATTAGTGCAATTTTGACCGCTAGGTGCACCTAAAAGGCTCAAGATGCAAGGTAATAAAGGCAACATTTATAGCACTCTGAGTCATCCATCACTGGTTTTGCTGGAAAGTGAGAAGCTAAAACCCCACCCTATCATCATGTTTGGATTAGAACAACAACTCAGACATTTTGTTTTATATTTCTATTTTGGGTTTCAATTTTCAGTGTAATAGACTATGTTAGATTATACAACATGAGATACAACATGATACACTCACACATTAATTTAAAAAAATAATTTGAACGTGTTAAGACACATTTGATTTTAAATAATATTTTAATATATATAATTTATATTTAATACATATAACAGTTCATAATAAGTCGTATAACTAATCAAATATTCAAATTTCATAACATAAATATAAACCAAAAGTAATTTTTGATACATTGTTAATTTTTTATATCAAATTCCATAATAGAAAAGATTTGACTTATAAGTTTTCATTTTTAATTAATAAAATAAAATTTAGACAAAAAAACAAAAATATGTCAGATGCGTATTGAAGCGTTGATCGTGTGTCTCAAAATAATGACCGCCGGTTAAGCGTGTCGGACACCAACACACAATTTTTTTTAAAACAGATGCTTTCTAGGTAGTACAAGTATTTTTTTTTTTTTATTTTTTTTTTCACATTACAGATATATCTTATGCTGGGTTCATATATATTATAAATAAAATAATTTTCCTATAATATAAAAAATATTTTTCCTTTTATTTTTATGAATAGAATTAGGACAATCAGAGTTAGGCAATAAAGAGCAAACAACTTGTAAAAAATCTTGGATACACCACCGCAAAAGCTAGTTGAAAGGGTGGGAGTGACAAAGTCCTTATAAACTTCACATTAGTTGTTCATCCAACTAATCTGGGACTATATATCTCAACACGCCCCCTCACACGAGAGTCCATTGGACTTGAAGAGTGGATAATGCAACAGGCGCAGTCTACTTGTGCTAAGAAACTCCACAAGAGAAAGTGGGGAACGACGAAACTCTGATACCATGTAAAGAACCTTGGGATACACCACCCCAAAAGCTAGCTCAAAGGGTAGGGCCCAAGGCCTTATAAACTTCACATTAATTGTTCATATAACCAATGTGGGACTATATATCTTAAATATTCCTTAACATTAAGGTTAAGGTCACGGGTCACCTAGACTTAACTACCTTCTGAATACTATCTAGTATCTACTTTTCTATCTTCAAGACTCATCTTTTATTCATTGTTACTATATACTCCATGCTTTAATTTTTATCTT
Organism: Gastrolobium villosum; assembly: GCA_032173675.1. NCBI lineage: Eukaryota > Viridiplantae > Streptophyta > Magnoliopsida > Fabales > Fabaceae > Gastrolobium > Gastrolobium villosum. Next base: position 7,661 of record JAVKPL010005716.1, on the reverse strand, counting down.
ATATTGCAAAAATATAATTTGATAAATAAATAAATAAAGCGAAAAATATTTCTCTTTTTAATAACACCCACATATTTATCTGTGTATGTAAAATAATATATTCTTGTCACGTGACATGAATATATTCGTCAGGGGAGCTTGAACTCGTATATTCGTCAGAGGTTAGTGCAAATGTTATGTAGCAAATGACATGATCACACAACTCACAAGGCTAGGGAATGAAGGAAGGTACATCTCTGGGACCGTCGACACGACAACAAGCACTGGTTATATCCTTTGTCGGTAATGTGAATTTTTGTTTCATGAGAATAAAAATATAAAACTCATTTATTATATGTAACGTAATCTATGTAGTATCACACAGGACATATAACATTTTTAATTTATGTAATTTATATTATATTTAATATTCAATAATTTAACAAAAAAAATGAAACTAAACTTATAATATTCTCCAATTTTACAAAAAAATATAAGATATCCCAAATATTTATATTAAACTCAATAAAATGGTAATAATAATCCAACGAATCTAATAATAATGCAACCTTTGTTTTTTTTTTTTGAAGGTCATAAACGTGTGTTATATTATCGGGAAGCATCGGAAGTGTCAAAAATATCGGACAGTACACATCAATCAAGATTTTTGAAGTTTCAATAATTAGTAACCATGTGATTATCGATATTTTTTGGAAACAGTTTGGTTCTACTCTGCTGTGTATGCTAGCTACTTACTTAACTAGTTAAGTTCACCCCATCCCCACAAAAGAAAAAAAGAAAAAGATTCTTCCCCATATGACTTCTTTTTCATTCCCTCACTCTTTCCTACAGTGTCTTCGTTTCTCTGTTGTTTTCACTCAGAAAGAAGCTTAACTAAAAAGCAGATTCAACAAGTTCAGCTATCCAAAGGGATCTGGTCTGTACTTAAACCTATCTATCTTATTTTTCTTCAGCTTCTTGTTGTTTGGTTTCGAGGGCTATTTGCAGAATAGATAAAAAAAAAACTTGAAGAAATGAAAAAGCAGCTTTGAGCTTCAGATTTAGCATTTTGGTTCGGCGTTTTATAATGGGAGGTGAAAAGTTAAGTAGTTGGGTTGTTCTCTTGTTCTTGAACTTGCTGTTAGTGTGTTCAGTGAGTGGAATTGGTGTTAACTGGGGTACACAGTGTACACACCCTTTGTCACCGTCTACAGTGGTGAAAATGCTTAAAGACAATGGGATTCAGAAGGTTAAGCTTTTTGACGCTGATTCAAGTATCTTAGATGCTCTCAAGAAGTCTGGTTTGCAGGTTATGGTGGGTATTCCGAATGACATGCTTTATACGCTGGCTAACAGTGTGCAAGCAGCTGAAAAATGGGTTTCCAAGAATGTTTCAGCTCATGTCTCTTCTGGTGGAGTAGACATCAGGTACACCCTTTTTTCTATGTGGAGAGATTCAACCATCCATTGGTTTATGCAGGGTCATAGCTTTGGATAGGGTTTAGATTGCAGCTCCTTGTAATTACTGTATGCGGCGCTAAAGGTTGCTCTTTGTGACCTCATCACATGTTTGAGTCTGTAAAATAGTCTCTTTGCAAAAGACTACTTACAATCATCATCACCTTTATCCTCGCAAGTTTGGAGCTTTGTGCACCAGGGTTTGTGCTTATCACTGACCTTGTTGCTTAACGGATGAAGTTTCTTTAGAGATATGAATGAAAAACATTCTAGTAACCAACTCTACCAACTAAGAATTTGGGGTTCTCCTTGTGACTTGTCATGGTCCAATAATCTGCCTTCTTTTTACACATTCTTTTGGAAGATTGTTTGAATGTCCTATCATCCACTTCCTAATATCTCTTGATTCTCATATATGTTGATCTGGGAAAGCTCCAGTCATAGATAATGTACTCAAAATGAAATTATGTCCCTTGTTTGTGGTTTTTTTTAATTGCCCCATCTCCTTTTAAGTGATTAAGTGATTCTAAATCATATATCAGAAAAAATGTGCACTCTTAGCTGACAAAATGATCCGGCTATAAAGCTTCCAAAAGATGAAAGGCCAATTATATTATATTTTGTTATTCTATGCAATCCTTGTTGTTCTCTTATGCAATTAATGTTACCCCAACATTGAAAGTTATGCTTCTCTTCTTTCATCCAATACTTTGGATTCGGAAAGTTATGTTTGGTGCGTCTATAAAGCTTGCCAATAAAAGAAATGATATCCTTATAGCTCTCAAATTTCCTTTCCTTGTATTTTCATCACTTAATGCCAAAGCACATGTATGATTATTTTTCTTAAATGTGGTTACTGTTTCGTCCTGAATTGAATAAAAATTGGTTTTTACTGACTTTATCATGCTTGATTTTTGTTGTCTGGCTTGCTGATGACATGCTAGAGTCAATCTCTGCAAAATGTTGAGCTTACGCTTGTTTCTTCATCATTCACCAAACAATTTTTATGTACATAGATCATGCAATTTAAAGATTTAGAGTTGGTGTTCAACTACTACTTGTTTGGTAACATATGATTCTCTGCAGTAGTCACAACTCTTTTGTCGTAAGAATAAGTGGTTTCCCTTCTAGATGATCAAAATTGTCTATGCTAGTGCCGAAGCCTTTCTTTCTTCTAAAATCTAAGCTTATTAATGCATTTGTGGTCACTTTAGTAGAGTTCAATGGTGTCGATTGATCCATGTAGCAGGTCCCACATAGTGGCACGAGACTTGATCGTTATTGTGTAAACTGCTGTTGATCACCTGCACATGTGTGGCATTCTGAAAGCTGTTTTATATTTCTCAAACACGCTCTCTCACACAAGAATTTATTGGGCTTGAAGCTCATACCTGTACTAAGAAACTCCATAATATTCAATTCGACCCAAAAGCTAAACTCTTAAATGAGCGCCTTTTTAATGGTTTTTATATTTCTCTAACACATTATTTATGAATTTTGCAAGGTACGTAGCAGTGGGGAATGAACCATTCTTGTCAACATACAATGGTACCTTTGAAGCCACTACTCTTCCAGCTCTTCAAAATATCCAAGCAGCTCTGACAAAATCCGGGTTAAGCAATCGGGTTAAAGTTACTGTCCCTTTAAATGCAGATGTATATCAAAGCTCGTCAGAGAAGCCATCAGATGGTAATTTCAGGCCAGACATCAATAATCTCATGCTACAGATTGTCAAGTTCTTAAACGACAATGGAGCTCCATTCACTGTGAACATCTATCCTTTTATCAGCCTCTATGCAGATCCCAATTTTCCTGTTGACTATGCTTTTTTCAATGGCTATCAACCTGCTATAAACGACAATGGAAAGACCTATGACAATGTCTTTGATGCTAACCATGATACTCTACTATGGGCACTGCAGAAGAATGGTTTTGGAAACTTGCCTATAATTGTGGGAGAAATTGGGTGGCCTACAGATGGAGACAGAAATGCAAATCTTCAATATGCACAACGTTTTAACCAAGGTTTCATGTCTCGCTATGTTGCTGGAAAGGGTACTCCAATGAGGCCTGGTCCTATAGATGCTTACTTGTTTAGCTTCATAGATGAAGATGATAAAAGCATTCAACCAGGGAACTTTGAACGTCATTGGGGTTTGTTTTACTTTGATGGTCAACCCAAATACCAACTTAACCTTGGTTCAAACCGAGGCAATGGCTTGGTAGCAGCTAGTGGTGTTGATCATTTGGCTAAAAAGTGGTGTGTTTTGAAACCCTCAGCAAACCTTAATGATGACCAATTAGCACCAAGTGTGGCCTATGCTTGTCAAAATGCTGATTGCACTAGTCTTGGATATGGGACTTCATGTGGCAATTTAGATGTTCATGGAAATATATCTTATGCATTTAATAGCTACTACCAGATAAATGACCAGATGGATAGTGCTTGCAAATTCCCTGGCCTCTCCATGATCACTGACAGAGACCCTTCCAGTGGAGATTGCAAATTCAAAATCATGATCCAAACAGATTCTGCAGTGCTAAATGGGAGAATTGGGTCTCTAAGAACAGTGCTTTGGGTTTTGGTTTTTTTACTGTTCTGTATGTAATCTTTCATTTTTATTTGCTTGCTTTTTAATATATTTTTGGATGATGTAAACTTTGTACTTCAAAATCAAGAAGTTTGTAGTTAGTTATTGCCATCAACTTTTTTTAACGATGTAGTAAGTGTATCAAAGTTAGATTAGTACGCTAGAGTAATAATTATTAGGGAAAACATTTTCTCATGTTGCATGTGATCCTTCTTCGTTTTGCGTGTAAAGTTTTTTTTTTTTTTTTAATAAATGTGGGACCCACCATTAGTTGAGTCACAACATAAGAATTGAATTCTCATTAAACGTGAGAAAATCAAATCCCTAATTATTATTGGATTCAATGTTTTCATGTTACAGAAGATAAATTTATTTCTTATATATACATCAAAGTATATAGAATTTATGTTATTTTTTTTTGCTTGCTTTTCTCTTCACATGGTCCTAAAATGTGTGTAAGAAATAAATTTAGAAATATTAAACTTATTATTTTTATACTATAAATAGGAATTTTACTAAATTAATCTATAAAGTTGGAGAAAAATTTATTTTGTCATATTCACTTAAAAATGAGTGAGTTGCATTATAATTTATAAAGAAAAAAAGAAAAAGAAAAAAAAAGTTAGTAAAATTAATTTACTTTTATGTGAATACAGTAGAAACATCAAACCTAATAAATTATTCTTTAAATATAAGAGCATTCAAAAACGTGTATTATTGCGCTTATTTTTTTTTTTTTTTGTAGTTTTGGGTCAGCTATTGTTGGGCCCTTGTGGGGTTACGGTTAAGAAAACGGGTCGGGTATCTCCGGAAGCTTCCGATCCATTCTCGCGTTGGTGTTGGTGTTGGTGTTGTTGTGCCCTTTCTCGCTCGCGTTCTTTCTTTTTCTTTATTTTTTGTTAATTTGTGCTTGCATCTCTTTCACTCTCACCCGTGCAACTTCATACGCTCATATCTGTAATCCGTAGTAAATATATATATTCAAATTAATCAAAATACATCTCATATATTATAATACGATTGTTGTGTCTTTTGTGTCGCTGAGATAATACATGGAGGATCAAGGGAATCAAAGCCAAGCTACACCGCGACGCGATGAAGCGGAGGCTCCTCAGAACGAAGAAGAAGTGTTGATTGAACATGTTAACAAGCTCATGGGATATATTACTTCGGCCCCTGATAACCCTAAACCCACCATCCTCCATGCCCTTGCCTCTCTTCTTGAAACCCAAGAGTTACGGTAATGTTCTCTTTATTTCGCCACTCCAGTGAAATTCTTGCGGTTTCTCTCTTTTTAACGGTTATAGACGCTCTCTTTTTCTGTTACTTTTTTTTTTTAAAATTTATTTTGGAATAATTTCTTTCTTAGGTGTTGATATATGTTTGTATCTGTGAATTCAATTGTGTGTATGAATGTTAATTTTATTGTTTATATCATCTACATGCCCTATTTTCGGTTTCAACTCTGAATACTGAACGTACTAGAATTTTTTTTTTAATTTAATATTGATCCTATTTCATTATTGTTTCCGTTAATGATTTATTTTTGCAATATAGATATATGGAAGAAAATGGTCATTATTCCTCCAGTAATGCCCGTGCTGCCCATAACATTGGCCGTCTTGGGGGTGTAATCCGGGTATTTTCATGTCCTTATTATTATTATTACTACTACTACTACTGCTGCTAGTGTTATTATTATTATTATGGTGCTGAGCTTTTCTTTAAGCTAATTTCTCAAATTAAATTATTGAGATGGTTATTTGGCTCTTCCATTCTCTACAGGAAAACGATGAGTTCTTTGAGTTAATATCTTCAAAGTTTCTGTCGGAAACTAGATACTCTACTTCTGTTCAAGCTGCTGCTTGCAGACTTCTCCTATGCTGTTCCCTGACTTGGATCGTAAGATTTCCTTTCCACTTATCCCAGCTTACTTTGTTATTATAATTGTTTTTATATTTTGCAAAAGGGTAGAGAGATTGATAAGGATGTAAATCATAGAATCAGATCAGGGTGGATGAAATGTTATAGTTCATTAGGGTTTTTGTGTGATTTCAAGATTACGTTGAGGCTAAAAGGAAAGTTCTATAGAATAGTAGTAAGGCCCATGTTATGTGGAGCTGAATGTTGGCCAGCATATAAGGGACATGAGCATAAAATGAGAGTAGTAAAAATGAGGATGTTAAGGTGGATGTATGGTCATACAATGATGAATAATATAAGAAATGAAGATATTCGATGAAAGGTCAGAGTAGTATCCGTGGTTAAAAAGATGAGAGAACATAAATAGAGGTGGTTTGGGCGCATAATGTGAAGACCCCTAGATGCTATAGTAAAAACCACTCCTCTTTTAACCCGACTAGCGAGCGTAGGGTGGAGGAAATCCTTGTACGCAGCCTTACCCTTACATAGATGCAAAGAGGCTGTTTCCTGGATTCGAACCCATGACTTTTCAGTCATGAAAGAACAGTTTTACCACTGCTCCGGTTTGCCTCCTTTTTTCGGATCGGTTCAAAAAATTTGTTGACAAGAGTTTGAGGCCAAGAGAGTAAGAGGTCACCCGAAACTTATTGGGGTCTTGAGGTAAGATAGTAAAACAAGATTTAATAGAGTGAAATGTAGATTGGCAGACGGTTTATCTTAGACTGAATAGGAGGGAAACTACGAGCTTCTTGGAGGGTTGTTTTTCTTATGTACAAGATGATTCTTTTTTAGTCCTTTTCCCCTATATCTCCCTTTCTTTCTTTCTTTACCTGTCTTTCCCCCCCTCTTTATTTCTATTCTCTTATTTATTTTTACTTTCTTTTTCCTCTTATGTATTTTTCTCTCTTATTTATCCTTATTTTCACGTTATTTTATTTTTCTTAATTGTTTATTACTTTTTTTTTTCAATTTCTACCTTTTTTTCCCTTCAATCTCTTTGTGCTTTTCATTTAGGTTTATAAGATAGAGGTGTTGTTGATGTTGATTATATTTTCACCATCCATGAATGGACAGTATCCTCATGTTTTTGAAGAATCCGTCATGGAAAACTTCAAAGATTGGGCGATGGATGATAACGCGAAAATGTCTGCTGAAGAGCAAAATCTAAGCATACTCCCGCACAAGAGATGCCACAGATTCCGAGATGTTGAAAACCTATTCTACTGGACTCCTTGCCGTGTGTTTGGTCGGGTATGCTATGCTGCTCAATTCATAGGTTTTTTTTTTTTTTTTTTACATTCTTGATCAGAAGTTTCACCTTACTTGGTTTAATGTTTGCTTCTTGTTGATGCTGCTCATTATCTTGCTTATCAGCTATCATTTTTTGTTTTGCTCTTATTTGTCTATTTTCTTTTTAAATCGGAATGATCTTAGCGGAGGTAGAACTAGTGGAAGATGTATTGACATCTGGCTTGTCAGCTAAGCTTATGCGTTATCTTCGTTTGCGTGTGCTGGGAGAGACAGAGTTGGGACCCAGAAAGATATTAGTCATTTAACAGAGAGTAGGCATGCATCTGGGAATGCTTCAGTGAGAGGTAGAGATGATGGTCGTGGCAGATTTCGCCAGCTCCTTGAATCAAGTCATTTAGATGATACAAGGATGATTGATGAGAGGTCCTTAGATGACCTAACTCTTAACCGGGGTCCAGA